>APFE030207805.1:30367-80496 GCA_000404065.3 Pinus taeda
CTTTAAACCATCCATCTTAGCTTCTACATCTTTCTTTAAACCATCCATCTTAGATTCTGTTCCTTTTTGTGTAAGGGACAGTTGTTGCACTTCGTCTTGTAATTTTGATATATCATGTTCCATTTCTTCCTCTTCTTCATGAGTCATGCTAGAGATTTCAGGTTCCTTACTAGGTGTTTGCATTTTCTTTCCTCAGGGTATCAGTTACTGATACTAATGCACTACTATGCCCTTTGAATTCCTTCAAAATGAATTTTCAAACCAAGCTTAAGCAAAAATTTAAGAAAATCTACACACCGTTTTTCACTTTGTAGGAGCTCGATATTGCCTCTGATGTATCTCTGTACTTTCCAATCATTTAGTTCTGAATTTGTGACCTGTAGTAGCCCTCTGTGTCCTCTTTCCAATGCCAAAAGTCTAACCCAAATTGGATTCTCCAAGGAAGAGTTATGCGAAATCTCCCACAGTGACCTGTTTGGAGCAGTGAAACCCTAGAATCCAAAGCTCTGATACCAAATGTTATGAAACCAGCTCAAGAAAAGATAGAAAAGATAGAACAACGCCTTAGAATTGAGCCTCTTCGAGGGGGAAACCTCCTTTACATTACATAAATGAACAATTCTTGGATGTTTCAAATGACAAAACCTCGTTTCTATATATGGGAGTCTAAGGAGTCACAATATAATCTAGCCGACCTAACAATAATAATATAAAGCCACAAAAAATAACAATAGAGGGATTCTATGGGGCACAGTAATAATAATATGGGGGCAATAGGGGCACAAAAATATTAATGAGGGGCATAACTACAATAGTAATGGGGTAATCACTAGTATTATAGGGACCCAACAGTTTTTTGGCATGGCACAAAGTGGGGTAGGTAAGACAAAGGGAGCATATCTATTTGCCATGGCTATAAGCTGGGAAAGGCTAAAATGCGGGTTGAAACACTAGAGGATGACACAATAGTGGAGTATAAACTAGGACTAGTAGGTGGTAGCTGGGATATGATAGGTTGGTAAGGGAGTGAGGGTATGAAAGTGTTATAGACATTTTTGGGCACTTCAACCCCAATCACAAATGTCCATAAACTGAGGGCTCTTAAGTCCCTAAAAGGGTTTCTTCACTACCTAAAGGAACAAGGTCAACTGATTACATCATCTCCCATAAGTTCTCCACTGAAAACTACTCATAAATGGTCAAAACTAGACCATACTGAAAGCTCTATGCAGAGGGTGCGATGCATATCACCTTCCCAATGTACAGGGTGCGATGCATACTATTTTGCTCCTCTGTAGGGTGCGATGGCCAGGAATGGACAAATGTTAGGGACCAAAATGAGAGGTGGAAGATCATGGAATCTTCCAGAAGCTTCCCCTCTGACACTTGCCACTCCATTTTCGACCAGGGATGAGTAAGAGATCTTCATTTCCAGGTTGAAGTAGGAACTTTCAGATAGAGACACTAATCAAGATCCAAAAAAGGATGACTCACCTCTCTTGCAATCATCTATATATGGATCCCTCATCACAGAGATCCAGAGGCTAGAATTTTGTAATCTATAGAGAAGTGTTGTTGGTATTCTAGTGTACATTCACAGTGTTGGGTGATTTTGCTTTGATTATGGTGAAAGAAGGGCTTCTTAGCTAGAGGATGATGCTGGGTCAGAGTTACTCATGGTTGTAATCCTCTTGCTACTTTTATCTGAATAAAGCTATTCTTATTTCCTTCCATATCCTGATGTACTTGTTTATATATTCTTGTATATGGTTAATGTACATCTGATCCTACATTATTTGTGAATTTAGATCCTTGTTTCTTGCATAGTAGTATGTTGTTGTGATTCTACAAGTCCTTTTGAAGCTGAGCAGACAAAGAGCAGGCGACAAAACTCTATCAGGAAGGAGAGGGAATCGAGCGCAAGACTCAGGTTGGCCCTTTTGGTTCTCCTCTCATCTATTTTCATAAAAGGAATCAACAATAGATTTTGATTGTTTGTTTCTAAGATAGCCACACATCTTAGTGGGAATAGCAGCATCCGTGTGGACACTATTCCCGTATAATAGAAAGGAGGTGGGAAATGGGCTTCAGATGTTGAAAGGAATAGTGATGAACTAAGAGTAGTGGACAATTGTTCGTAAAGCCCAGGGATCTTGGTAGTACTAAGGGATGATTGTGGTGAATTTAGAATGTATCATCAATTGATTTGTTGGTTTTTTGTACTTCAAGGTCTATAATAAACTCAGGATCTAGGACAGTATCACAAATTTCACTTTCAAACTTTGACTTAAATAATGAAAAATCAAATTTCTCATCGAAGGGAAGATGTTCTAAAAACAACCATTCATTAGGGCATGAATTACCTTTAACTAAGGGTGTGTGACTAGCTAAACTTTCTTCTATTTTGGATTTTCTTGAAATCAGGTTGGGATCATCAAATACTAGGGGAGGGTTTGGATCTCAGTTCGACCTAGTATAATGAGTTCTCCTCAAAGCCAGAATTTCAGACATTCTTTAATTGTTTTCTTTTTCTGAGAAATAAATTCTAATAAATAACTTTAAGAGGCTCAAAATATAGAATTAAAAATTTCTTAAAGATTTATTAGGATTGAGGGTTTTCCCCAGTATGGTTGCCACTATGTTATGACTCAGTATTTTTCCTTAGAAGTTATCAGAAGAAGGAAATGACCGAGGTAACTACAAACCAATCTTTTAAGTATCGGATCTAGCCAACCTATGACTCATAGAGGGCTCTCTCTATATAATTTAACTTTGTTTTTCTGGGATTTTAGGCTAGTTCTTAATGTTCAGGGGGTTTTGGATTTGTATTGGAAGTTGGATGGTGGAATCCTTACACAAATGGATAGAATTATGTCTCTAGTTATTGGGCTATGGAATCAAAGAAGGACAATAAACCTGGGATTAAATCATTAAGGGGAGTGTTCAATAGGCAAGCTAGAAGAGTGAAGCACAAGTTTTAGGTCGAATGGGTGAAATGATCTTAACTAGGGTGAGGGGGCACTTAAGAATCCTCAAACCAAGATTAAAATGGAGGAATATAGGATGATCATGAGCAAAGGGTAGTTAATAATCCTTTACTATAGACCAGAGGGAAACTACCTGAACTAAGGAGCAATCAAGAATTCCTTAACTTAGATAATTTTAGCAGAAAACATACAAAATGCGTAATAGTCAAAACAGAGTGCAATGAATCAAGTTTTGAGATATCATTCCATATTAAAGCATTTAGATTTAAGATACATTTAAGATTATGGAATTTTTTAAAAATAAAAGTGACAACACAATAGAAGATACTTGTTTATATTTCGCACTACACATGAATCCAGTGACATGTCTTTGCTTTATTCAATAATCTAGCTTGTTGGTCCAACAGTGGTACAATAGCTTATAGTATTTGATCAAGAAAACTAGAGAAATGTCTAAGTATCCACCCCACACACTTTGAATTTTGAAGTATTTATACAAAAAATCATTACAAAATATCTCAAAACAACTTGAGATTTATTCTAGGAAATACAAATATCTTCTTACAGGAACATAGAGATAGCTAATGAACTGTTTCATGTTTTCCCTTTTATTATGGTTGTGCTGGCTTTTCTTGTTGAAGTGTAGCCCTTTATTTTGGCTTGCTGTTATGGAGTTTCACACCAAAGTCTTATTTACTTTCATCTTTCAACTGATACTCTTTAACTCTAATACTCTTTGACCCTGCTACCCTGATTTCATATGTTTTGCCTGCCTACCTTCATTTTTACTGTGTAATAAATTTATCCTGTAAATTTATCACAGTAAATCTATCATTTTCTCCCACCATTCTACATTGGGTAATTTGACATTCACCATTCTCTTGTAGATTTCATCATCCTCGGTATACTTTGCAAAATTTGGCTTGGTGAGGAACAAATGTTTTCCTTCATGCTCAAGGAAAAGCAAGTTTTCAAAGGTGACATATAAGACTTTTCCTATTGGCAGGGCTTGTATGGATGAAGAACTAGCTTGTTCCTTAGCCAATTTTCTGAGTCTATTACCATAGTCCAGCTATGTTATGAGCTTGTCGTTTATAACCATAGGAATAGGGAGACCTTTTTCCCTCAAAATTTGAAACTTAGCCATGGACCTATGAATGGCTACCTGCATATTGTGGCACGTTTCTTCCAAATTAAGAATAAGTTTCCTTTTGGAAAGGACCTTCCTTATTTGTAAAATGGGAGCAATCCTATCTTCTATATTTAGCTCCTGGAGCTCATATCTATTCTTACTATTGAGGAAGTGGATGAGTCTATTTGCATCCTTTGGCTTATTTCCCAACTCTTCCTTCACTTTCTAGATATCTTCTGTAGCTACCTTTACCAACTCTGTTTGTTCAAAAATTACTTGGATTAATGGCCAAATATCATCGAAAGAGTCGATGATATTGGCCCACAACATTTCTTTGGTTTGTCCAAGTGGTTTATCCAGTGTTAAATCCTTCTCTAGGATTTTGATCATCTCACCCATTATCTGGGCCCTTTGTGTTTCTTCTTTTTGCTTCAGTTGGGCAATTCCATAGTCTATTTCCAAACTTGCAACCTTTTCTCTTAACTTGTTTATTTCAGTGGCCTGGATGGACATGTCTTCAATGGATTTGACAAGTTCTAATAATTTCTCTCGTGATGCACCTAGTACTGATGTAGACTCTGTAGTTGCTAGTAAGGTTGTTGCAAGTGGAGCCGTAGGTGCCAAAGATGCTGCTAGTGTGGAAGGCACTACTGTGGAGATTGTCAGGATAACATTTGTTGAAGAGGTGGCCACATATGGCTATTTTAATTAGATTAGAGCATCCAATTCATTTTCAATTTCTTTAAGTTGGTCATTCAATTTCAAGACCAAGTCCATTAGTCCTTCATGCCCCTATTGGGCTTCTAGGACTTCCACTATTTGTGGATGCTATAGCTGAGGCATTTTAACTTGTTTCTTCAACGCAACTATGTCATCATTCTTCTTTTTGATAAGTTGTTCTGTAGCTTTTATATCCTTGGGATCGTGTCCCAATTCAATTACTAAGTTCTCCAAGGACTTGATCCTTATGTCCTTGTCCTGTGAGGAGGCCTTGTCCAACTGGAATTGTGCTGAGATTTTGTTCAATGAGTTTTGTAGCTAATGGGGAACTATGGCTTTAGTTGTTAGGGTGGTGTATACCATCTCTCCAGCCTATTTGTGTAGCTAAATCTGGTCTATGGAATGAATATCCCTTTCCAACACTTTGAAATCTACCCATTTGAAATATGATGTTGTCTTTGGCTATTGGGCTATAGGCTTCAAAAAGGGCATCTACAGCTTCCCCTCTTTAATGTGGAAGGCTAACATTAGCTTTGTTTGATTGGTAGGAGTCAGCTTCAGATATTGTGCATATGTATGGGCCTTAGGCCTCTCATTTCTAGCTTTGATTTATTTATACCTTTCCTTGATATATTGGTCTTTGTTAGTTGGAATTCTAAAAGAATACACTTCAACACTGAGATACCTTTCCCACATCTGAGATTTTGATGTGGAAGACTCTCACATGCCTCTAGATTGTGTGGCAGGCTAAGCTCTTTCTGCTCCTGTATTAGTGACTTCAGCTGAGTCTTCAATAAACTCTTTCTTAGAGTCTAGATTTAGCGTTTTGATCTTGTTTGATTCTTCCTACAAATCAAAGGTGGCCATTCTTAAAGTGGAAGTCCCTTCTCTATTTATTTTTGGGATCTTTGCCTCATTCTGAGGAGTTTGCATGACAGGAGGGGTGCTCGTAGTAGTCTTTGGTTCTCCTGGTACCTGCAAAAAAGAGTTGTCATCAAGCTACTTTTCTAAATCAATAAGAGCATTCTCAACATCTACTCTAGTGCTATCCTGGTCTAGTAGGGTACCCTCCACCTATTATGTTTGATTTGCATAAGCTTCTATCTCAGGTATGGGATGTTGAATGAAAGTTCCTAGCTTGACCTTTTGTCTCTTCTTTATGATGAATTTCAAAGGATCATATCTCAAGACAAAACTTCTTTGGGACTTCATATTCTGTAATATCAAGTCTGTCTCCTGGCCAGCCTCTGTAGAGTTGCATATGAAGGGGCCTAGTTGGTCTTTTATTTTTAAATTTCCCTTCTTCTTGGCATTGCCAAAGTTTATTTCATCTTCATTGAAAATTTGCCTATAGTATTCTAATGAAAACAACCTCATTGGGAGGTATCTTGGTAGATTGTATGGTGCCAACATGCAACCATAAATCCCGATTTCTGTATGGTTCTGGTAAAGGTACGAGTCACCAACTTTGGTCTGTTTAGATAATTGAAGGACTCCGTTTATTTCTGGATTGATTCTTGGAGGAAGGCTTCCAGTCAACATTGTCATAACTAGGTGTACAAATAAATAAATAAAATCAGAGTAAGAGAATGGAGACTGGTATTGGTGGATTAATGGGGTCCAAAAAATGACTGACCTGGGCTAACCCTTAGTGTCCAACTTTTGAAGGGTGAATGGGAACTTCTTTGATTGATAATATAAGAAGTTATTTTATAAAACTGAGGAGTACTTAAAAACCATTTCATTGTTCATCCTAAGGGATTTCTCATGCATCCTATCAGCTATATATTGGGCATAGTCATACATGATAGCAAGAGGCTGCCTTGGAGTGTAGATGGACATGAAGGCAAGGATTATTTCATCAATTTATTCACTGGTGGAGTAGCCCAAAATAGAAGATATCATGGCCACAATATTCTGGCCCCATGGAGATAAAATTACTGGTACATATGGAGGGGAGTCCTCAAGGATGTGTTTCTCTTGCCTGATGAAGGTTTGGAATAGTTGGGCCAAGTTTGGAGAGAAAATTTTAGGATATAAGTCTAACAAGTCTCCAAGTGAGAGCGGGGTTAGGCTTAGTTATGGTTGGAGTTGCAACATTTCATTTATAGACTCAGCAGTGATGGTGAAAAGGACCTTCTGGTCATGAGACATGACAATTTTATGACTAGGGACATAGCAAGAATAGCACATATTCACAATTTTAGGGAAAATGTGGACTTGGGGGAACTGGTACTTGGGAAAATTTGACTCCCAAAGGCCAATTTCATCAGCATGGTTTAGGAACTTGTCCCTACTTTGGCAATGTACTTTGAGCAGGGGTTCTAGGATAGTGGTATCTTTCATTTGGAAATCATTATATACCAAAGGAAGGTGGTCCAAGTCTAAATGAGGTGTGGTTATTTGCCTAACATCCATAGAAATTGAGGTAGCCATACTCAGTTCTTGTGGATTTGAGTGTGGGGGTTGATTCATAGCTTTTAGGGAAAATCAAGGTTTTCCAGTGGTTTATGGCTCATAGTGTTAAAATTTAAGTAAAATTTATCTTTTTACTTAATTAACAGTGTCAAAGAGGTTGAATTGATTTGGAATTTGGCAATGGAACTGGAATTCCACTGTTAAATACTTGGAATTGGGCGGAATTGACTGTAAATGGCGGTTGAATGTGGCTATAGAGGTTCGTACAGTATAGGTATAGACTGATGAACAAGCTGAGTTGTCTGCAGCATCTATGGGGCAATGGTGGAGTTTCGTGAGCAATTAGGCCATTGGTAATGGTTGGAATGGATTTCTGAGCTCTTAAAGCCAAAATGGGCGAAAAGAGTGAAAAGAGGGTTAAATAGGATTTTATAGGGAAAATGATTAATTTTGGCAAGTTTCACTATTTGATGAACTATGACAGTTTTTGGTTGGATGGGGAAAGTGGTTTGGGAGGCTCATCACACCGATTTTGTGGTGTGAGCGATATTCGGGAGGGGTTTCCCAATTCCATTCAGTGCTTGACATGTAGCATTGGGGGTCAAGGGGAAAACCACCTTATCAGGCAGGTAAAGAGCAGATGTTGGGCCAACCCGATATGATTGTGGGGCATCAGATGTGGGGGAGGGAAGATCAACGGTGATCGGGAGACGGGAGTTGCGTGGTGGTGAATGATGTGACTTGATGGGGTGCCCAGGGACTTAATCATCACCAATATGAAATTAATTTAGAGCTTAATATCATCGGAAACTTTTTAAAACAAGATTAAGTACTTAGGGTAGGTTTTCAAATTGTTTTGCGGGATAAGGGGTAGTAACATAGTTTATAAATAAACTAAGGGGTGGGGCTATTTTATAAAAGGGGGTTAAAAATATATGAGGTAGTGGGTTTATTGGGATTTTTAGATATTTAATTAAAAGGTTAATATGAAGTGAAATGAGCAGAAGGGGCACTGTGCCTAGGTGTATGAAATGTTGTGTATTTTCCATACACCTAGTACTTAGGATAACTGTATTTGGTGGGTTTTTTTGTACATAAAACATGTTTATAAAGTGGTTTTCCTAGGAAAAAGAACATAACCTTAGGAAAAGGGGTTTTTTGAGGGGAATGAATGAATTATGATTAAAGTTAATGCCTTTCCTTCTTAAGTCATCAAGACCAGTGTCCGGTCCAACCAAAAGTTAGAGAAATGCTCTGAGCCTTTTTTACTTAAAAACTATGGGTATTAATATTTTGATTATGGGAGGGAAGTTAGTGAGTGTCATGGGAGTTAAAATGAATGAGGGGATTTTAAGTAAACCACATTGTGAACCATTGTGTTTGTTTTGTTTACCACTTATGCATATTTAAATGATGCATTTGGAATAATGGCACAAGTACTTTTTGTATCAATTACATGAAAATTCTGCAACATTTTTACTACTTACCCACTTAATCATCCTACCATTTTTTCTTCACTTTATTTGGGTGCATTTAGGCTAGAAAAACCTTATCAATATTTTCTTTTCTTTACAACATAATCTACCTAAGTCTAACACTAAATCCTGTAAGGGATCAAATTAAATTGATGAGCTCCTTTTATTCACTCTACCTATCTAATAATCTACAAAGATTACACTGTTTGCTTAGATTTATTCACTACCTACAAACATAAAATTCAAAACATGAAATAGCCAAGTTTAAACATTTTGACCATCATGGATTGTGGCATAAGAAATAAGCTACACACAATCATTTATTATGCATAAAAAGTAATTAGTAGTGGCATTTTGACTTGCACACTTTCATGGTCTGTTTTTGTCTTTTGGGGTTTATATATTTCATTTATTTTTTTTGTGACCTTTTCCATTCTTTTTGTCCTATGATTATTCTTTTAGGACATACCCTCTTTACATTTTTTTAATTTTTTAATATGGAAATCATTTGCAAAAAGAAAGGGTATGTACAATATTACAAGGCTTAACCTTAGTGAATCAAAACTATGATTCCTATTGGTATAGGAACCTAACACCGTGGTTAACTTATCGTTTAGAATGTTTAAGGCATGTTGAGAGATTTTTGACCAAATAAACTCAAAATATTTGGCCAACAACCCAAGTAAAGGAGAGGCCAACTTGTTGAAGTCCTTTATGAACATCCGGTAGTATCTAGCTAACCCTAAGAAACTCCTAACATCTCTCTACTTTTGAGGAGGTGGGACCCTTTGGATGATCGCCATTTTGTTTGGGTCCACTTGTGGTCCTCGCTGAAACATTGAATGACCTAGCACGTTCCCATCAGTCATTAAGAATTAATATTTTTCAGGACTGAGAGACAATTTCATTTCACTGCATTTGTGCACTACTTTGCCTAGGTTAGTTAGGGCTTCTTGAAAATCACAGCCATAAGGTGTAAAATCATCCATATAAAGTTCCACCACATCATGGACTAATTCAACGAAAATACTCAAGACTTTTGTCTGGAAAGTGGCAGGAGCATTGGATAGGCCAAAAGGAAGGACCATATAGGAAAAAGTATACCAAGGATAGGTGAATTTTGTCTTATCTTGGTCTTTTGGGTAGATTTGGATTTGGTTGTACCTACTGAATCCATCTAGGAAAGAGAAAAGCCTTTTTCCTGCTAGGTTGTCTAGCACTTGGTCGATGAATGGTAGAGGAAAATGATCCTTCTTTGTGGCTTTGTTCAACTCCCTGTAATTGACAAAAATCCTCCACTTACCATATTTCTTGGGAACTGGCATTAAATGGGAGACCCACTCACTGTTGGAGACAAGGTAAATGAATCCTACATCTAGCAATTTTTTCAATTCTTTTTTGGCTATATCTTTATGAGTTGGATTCATCCTCCTTTGTGGTTGCTAGACCAACTTCAACCTTCTTTGATGTATATTTGGTGAGTACACACTGAGGGTTATACTCCCTTCATTTCCTTGTAACTCCAAGCGAGTGTAGGTTCCTTTAACATGTTGTATAGCTTCTCCCGCTCGAGAGAAAAAAGAGATGGATTAGTTTTCAATATTTTCTCCACGCCAAATTCTATGGTTTTGACATGGAGTGGGTTGGAATTGTCCAAGCATAAGTCAATTGGATTATTGTTCTGGGTTTCTCTTACTTCTTCTTCTAATGGTAATGAACCATGAGTTGGACATTGGAGCAGGTGTTCAATCAAGTCATTCTCATCTTGTTGTTCCCCTTCCATGGTTACTTCCAAATAATAAAGTTGGGCAGAATAAACCTCATCTTCTTCCTCCTCCTCCAAGCATAAAGGTAAATCATGCTATAGGGAAGGTTGAGCAGGAGGGTATAGGACTAACTACTTGGACATATGCCCATCCTTGATGGTCATATTCCTAGCTATGCACCTAATGTAAGCATCGACTATGGCCAACCATGGCCTCCCAAGGATGAGAGGATAACCAACAAGATTAAACTTAGGCTAGAGAACTAGGAAATCTACACGATACTCCCAAGAGTCAATGGAGAGCATCACATCCTCCTTAATTCCCTCAAGGGTTACTGTGGAACGGTCTGCAAGTTGTAGAAATGATATGGTCTTCCTCAATGACCCTTGGAAGTAGAGCATGAACATGGTGTCCTTGGTCATCACATTAATAGCATTCCCAAGATCGATCAGAGTGTGTGGGACAATGGTGCCGTTGATATGCACATCTACTATAGGGCGTCTAGGGTCCAAACATTTTGGACATATTACCTGCCCCAACATTAAGTCGAACAACTGCCCATTAAAATTAATGGTAGGGGCATCCCTTTTTCGCTTCCCTGGATGTTTGAAGAATTTCTCCTTAATCAAATTATAATAAATGGGAATGTCTTTTATTTCCTTGAGAAGGGGGGGTCTTTACACATAGATTTTTCAATTCTCTTGGAAGTTTAGTTTATTCTGGGGTAGGCTGAAGTGGTTGGGCTAATATCTCAGGAAAGGGTGGATTTATTTTAAGGTTGCTTCCTCTCTTTCTTCCTCAACCTCCCTAGGTGGAGGGGGAGGTTGGTAATCTGGGAGAACTCTCACAAATCTCAGGTTAATTTCCTAGATTTCCACAACATAAGGTGGATATGACGTCTCTCCATTGTATACTTGTTGAGCCTATCTATTTTTCGGGTTCGAATTTGGCTGGGCATGTAATTGGGGTTGCTTGGGTGGATCAAAATGTAAGAGTTGTGGTTGGGCAGGTGGTGGAGGCAATAAAACTGGGGCATTATTGTATTGGGGCCTCCACCCCTGTGTATTCCACTGAGGTTGTGGTGGAGCGTAAGGTTGAAATGACTGGCTAGATGGCTGGGAATGATACTGAGATGCATAGGACCAAGGAGGGGGTATAGACCAGGAAGGATGAGCCGGGGGTCCCCAAGAAGGTATAGCTATGGTCTGGTTGGGGTTGTAATATGCATGGGATGACCCTTTCATGCCCTGCTACTATGGTCTAGGCCCAAGAGGTCCCCTTTGATTAATGTAGCAAAGCTACTCAATGACACCTTTAGCTCCTTGATATATGACTTTGAGTTCGGGTAAGGAAGGGAACTTATATGTGGAGTGGTTTTCTTCATAGACAGAGCAAATTTCAATAGAGTTCAATGAACATTCATTCCTAGGATGCCTCTTGGTGCATCTAGGACTAAAGATGGCCAAGGCTCTCTCTACTTCCTCTTGGTTCGTTTTAATGTTCATGGTGTCCATTTTCAACGCAAGGGTTTGCAACATCTCACTTTTGAAATCTTCCAACATATTTCCGATTTCACCCTTGATGGATGAGTTGGAAGATGATGTACTAGCCATAGGTTGACTACCCCTACCCTTTTTGCTCGCTACCATAGAATGGTTTCTAAAGACAATCTTGATATTCTCATAGGGTAGTTGGTAGATATCTCCCACTGCTAACAAATGTATGGTATCCAAAAGATCTTCACTTACTCCCCTTACGAGGACTAGCTTTAGTGACTTAGGGTCAAGTGTGCACATGGCCCTTTTGCAACTGAGCTAAAATCTTTCTTCGTAGTCTTCGAAGGATTCATCATGGCCTATGGTCATCTTGAAAAGTTATTGTTTAGTATCCTTTGACCTATAGTAGTCTGAATATTCGTTATTAAGGGTCTGCTACATCTGAGCCCAGGTGGTGATGTTATCTCTAGGTAAGCCCATGAACCAACACAATGTTGCATCCTTGAGGGTAGATGGAAATAGTTTTAACTTTTTCTCATCATCTGTATAGTCAGAGGTTCAGCATATAACAACAAACTCAAATAGGAAAGTGTGAAGGTCCTCTGTGGTTAGGCCATGGGAATGAGGTAGGGAAGAGGGGCTTATATTTTTCATCTTACTATCTCTGTTGGTTTCCCTGATGGGGAAGGCACCCTCAACTGTCTCTCTATTGTCTCTGTCATTTCGGTTTTTAGCTATTGGTTCAGTAGGAATGGGTTCCTCTTCTTATTCTTCCCCTATAGGTTCTTTAAAACTCATAGGTTGCTCACCTAAGGCTTCTTCCAGTTCACTGCCTCCGAAGAAGAGAGAAGGTTGGTTGTTGGATGTAGTGGGGTTATTTGGCAAAAATTTCACTAAGTTGTCCCTATTCCTACAAGGCATGAAAGGAAATGTTTTTGGGTTGGTTTTGTATTTTTTCACAACTAGAAAGTACTTGCAGAATGAATGAAAATCACTCACAAAATGAAAAAGCAACTTACTGAATTGAAATCCTACTTGAAGAATGGAAAGGAAAGAAAATAATGAAAAATGAAAGAGAGGAAGCAACTAGATTACATTTGTGGAAATAAACTAACGAAAGAATATTGACAATAAGAAATAGAGGAAAGGAAAGCAGTAATCACATTCTATTGAGACACCTCCTTGACAACAGCGCCAGAAAGTGATGAGCACCAGTATTGCAGCAAGGATGTTGGAACTCTTGGGCTACAACTTTACTTATCAACTCGGGGTTTGTACAAACTTGGAGGTGACAGTGCTGTATGCGCAAGTAAAAGTGATGGTCCTACCTATTGTCATTGTTCGACCGATGAGAGACCCTAAGGGTTCCAAGTTAGACTTCTATAGAGTCAGAAGGAGCTTGATTCTTTTATGGAAGAAGAGAAAATCTACTCTAAGAGAGCTACTCTATTGCAGTAATCAAGAAAACAACATGTAATGATAAATCACACCATATCATAAATAACCATTTAAACAACTATGCTAAGTAGAATTGCGAAATAAACACTAAAAAAATGCTACTATCTATGTTTTATAAGTAAAGAGAATCAAACCATACTAATGTGTAAGAAAACAACTAAACTAAATCTGTTTTCACTTTTTTGGTTTTTTAAGGCAAAATCAAGTATGCAAATTAATTGTTCTTGTGGATGTGACAGGTGAATGGAAGGTGATTGAGGATGGCTAGAAGGTTTATGAAGTGGTTGGATGGCGTGGAAGAGCGGTAGGATGCTTTTTGTGACTTCCTAGAGGTTTCCCATCAATTCGGCCTCAAAACAGGCCACTTCAGGAAAACCTACATGATGTAGGAATTACAGGAAACCTACAGGATACAATTGAGAGGTAATTGTGAGGTCTTGGAGGTGTTGGGAAGCTTGATAAAGGTGTATGATGAGTGGAATAGGTTGTTATAAGGTCTTGAGCACTCAGGAGTCAATATCCAAGATAAGAGATGGCTAGATTCACTCAATGTATCTAGGGGAATTTCAATGAAAAATGATACAAAAACTAGTGAGGGTGATGGTGGAACAAGAGATGGCTAAGGTGGATGAAAAGGAAGGTCGCTACCGGTGATGAAGTCTGGGTCTCCTCCTGAAGTACCTACGTTGCTTAAGACATTTGTGTCTTCCAAGAACTATGCAACAAGATACATTTTCATAAACTAGGAGAGCATGAATCAATTTCATATATTATGCATGAAGAAAGTTGTTGAAGGGAATGAAAGCATAAGTGAGATCTTATTACAGAAATGGAGATGGAAAAGATGACAATGAAATTGGCCTTGCAACATGAACCAAATATTGAATCAAAGACAACAAGCTCCAAAGATCATACAAGAACTACAAATATGTGTTTTTTGGGTTGTTGAAGGGTCCCTTCCTCAAGTCATGATCCCAAAGGGAGGTAGTGAGGCTAAGACACCTAATCATAGCCTTATGGTGATCCTTCTTTGCCTTGCTAACCTGCTACTTGAAGTAAGGCACAAATGGAAGAAAACTATCACACAACCAATCTAATCTAAACTGATGTAATGGAAATGAATCTACTAAGAAAATGAACAATAAAACTATGAATATATACTAGCATACATGTCAAATAAAGAGGAGCCTTGGCTGCTATGGTTAGGCCCTAACCCAAGAGCTTTTGCCCTATGATTTAACTCATTGTTGGTTGAAAATAAAACTCATTATTATTACCAAAACAATTGATTATATCAAAAACTTTCACAAGTCTTGCAACTCGAAAGTAGAGTAGATTTTTACAATAAAAAAACTAAATCTTACCAAGGTTCTAGGCATCTATACTTATACATATGAAGTCTCCAATGACTTCCTTAAAATTAGAGAGGATCAACTTCCAAACTTGAGATAAACTGGTGCTTTTTCTTTGACTTGCTCGACTGTCTTCTAGTCCTCGTGATTTGGCTACTTGCACTCCGAGATGATGGAGGAATATTTGAATGGAGGGGTAGTAAATGAGGAGGATTTACCTCCTATAATCCCTCTCCCTTGTCCCATTTGAGTTTTGACCTTGGAATTTGTCAAAATTCCTTGCCTTTATCCTGTAATCCTGCATTAAATGCATATTAGACCACAAAGGAAAATATCCAACTCTAACTCATCTCATAAACAAAATATAATCAAAAGTATGCAATAAGTTATGAGAATAGTTGGTTTGACTAAGCTAGGACATGAATTAAGGCCTATATAATTACCTAATGATGAGGTTCATCACAAAGACCCTTGTGTTTTGAGGGCCCAAAAGGTAGGTACATGTATTTTATAGTTTGAGCAGACCAACTTCATTCAGGACGGATTCAATTTGGTTACTATAATCACATTGTCAGAATCTATATTGTAGTTGTCTAGAGAAACTGGCCAGAAAATGTTGTTGTTGAAGATTGATTATGATAAAAGCTACAACAGGGTAGACTAAAAATTTATCCTCCATATGCTCACATGTTTTTATGTTTGGCAACAAGTTTTCTTAAATGTTCAAATCTCTTTTCAGTAATGCATCAAACATTTCTTTTGTGACTATGAAACCATTGAACATAATTGTATTACATAAGTTAGCCAGATAAGGTTGCGACTTATCTCCCTATTTACACATGGTTGTTGCTCACACTTTAGACTTTCTCATGGATGACAGCAAAGCTAAGGATAGGGTTCATTGCATTCTCATCTAGGATAGCACTAAAGTGATCAACAATCACTTTTAAAATGAGTCCCTTCTCTATTACAACTTGATCTATAGTCGGTCAACAATGACTTTGAGTATTTGGATATCATTTGCAAAGAATATATAATCACAGTGAGTGAGGGAAATTCATAATTCTACATTATTTTTCTTGATGCTTTTCCCTACTAGCTGAACAACTCTTAGAAATAGTTTACATATTGTGCAGTGCCTAGGGATCCTCTTGGTAGTTAATGTTATTGAAGAATGTAAGGAAAACATAGTTAATGTGATTCTTCTTAGAATGATAACTATTTGTGAGATATTTTAACTTTTTTCTTATTACCACAATCTTATCTTGATATAATTAGTGTGTGTATTTCTTACTTCATCAAATAGTCACCAAAATACAACAGACAAGAACACTAGATGTTGGCTTTTTGCCAGGACCAAAACCTCTCCCTCTTGGAGAGGAAAACCCACAAAAAATTCTTCTTATAAATATTTTACATGAAGAATGCCAAGACCATGACCCTTGACCTACTAGGTCACTCCATGTTGAAGACAACAACCCTCTTCTTATTGTTGACATCATCATCATCATTACTGTGTCATCCAGATCATCATCATAGTACCAAAGAGGTCCTTCTAGTTGCACCATTGCTTGCTTCATCACCATGTCAACGAGGTCTTTCTACTTGAATGTGAACTACATCAAGACCTTCATCATGATCTTGTCTTTATTAAAGAACAAGACCATGACTGCTACTTCACCGAGATCTTAACTATGTCTAGAATGCCAAAAATGTATAACTGTGAGGTCACAATCATACCAAGATTGTGACTATGTTTAGAAAGCAATGCTAAGAATGCATTACTTAGAGTTCCTTACATCAATATCTTTACCTTCAATTATGCCGAGACTGTTTGTGTTATTGTAGATCTGAGATGTTCTTCACCACTGAAAACCATAAATTTGTTTCCTTCACTGATATGTGCACCATCGAGGAGAAGAATTCTATCATATTTCTCACTGTAATTTTCCACGAGAAGTGCATAGGTGTTTATTGTACCCATCTGAGTTTGCTAAATTTGTGGACAGGCCTTCGAAAATGTTATCCAAAATTGTCTTCCTGCACCTCCTGTACCCATATGAAGTTGCAAAGACAAATTCGAGCTCTGTGTTTTCTGTGGTTATCACAGTGGGATATTTATAGTGGTCACATATCCACAAATGAGTTGACATACAATGTGAAACGTAGTGACTATTTATTGAGCCGACATGATTATACTCCTTATCATTTTACTTGTTTTCTTCTTCATGAGGATTGTGTTGGTCTTGGAGGGCTAATCTAGTCAATAGGTAGACTTATATACATTAAAAATATGCTCAAGAAGATCTTTTTGACTCTTTGACTTTATTAGACCTATGAAATGAGAAAGAAACTCATTGTTTTTTTCTAATTTGGTCTACTTCTATATTCATACAAAAAGTTACAGCGAGGTCACCGCCTCGAAAGTTCAAGCCAAGGATTTGGAAAAAACAAAAACTTGACTTCCTAACTGTGGAACTAGGCTAGAGACCTTACATCGGAGTAATTAATACCACAGGACACTGAACAATTTAGAAGGACTCGAAACACTGACTCATACAAGAACAGAAAATGACGCGAATAGAGACATAGACAGACCCCAACCTGAATCATTGACAGAAGCCTTAAACAGGTGTGAACACTTAGAATCAAAATGAGGGAGGACTTCGGCTTCAGTAGCCAAACCAAAAAATCAGAGGCCTGACTGGTTCAATCTGCATCGGAGGTTGGCGGTTATTCCTCCACAATTCTGCATCCAAATTGCCCTGAGTACGTGGAGTCAGATGAGTGATCCGTTGAACTAGAGGGCTCTCCGCTCACAGGATCGCTTGGGCCAGCAGTGGTTCCAGTGTGCAAAGTAGACATTCCTTAGGAGACATGGTACTGGGTTGCAATTTGACTGGCCTGCCTCTGTTCTACAGGAACTACCTAATGAGAAACTCCTGAATCCAGTGCATTTTCACATTTTTTGACAGTCACCAAAACGATGAAGGTGGATTTGGCCAGAGAAAATGGAATGTGGAAGTGGGTTGTGGGATGCGTAGTGTGTCTATAGTCTCCGCCTCTGTCTTGCCCCCTACCCCTGCCTTTGCCGCGTCTAGTCACAGAGTGGATCGTTTCATCCTCAGAGGGATCCAGAGAGGTGGAAGGGTGCTGGTGGGTTGCGTGCCCACGCGAACCACCACGCTAGCTAACCAATCTCATCCTTTCTCTAGGAATATTGATGGCAGGAGGACTGTTGAACAAAGAGTAGAGTGCAGAGAAACAACAGAGAGGTGTATGCGTAGGGAGAGCCGAAGACTGAACCAGAACGAAGCTATGAGCGCCGAGAGCCAGAACAAAATGGAGCTTGAAGGCTGTGAGAACACACATATCCCAACAGAGACAGACAATCTTAGAAGAGCAGCGGACATGCACCAGAGCAGATAGGCATCAAAAGGATGAGCGATCCCGCTGAGAGTCACTCTGAACATCAACAATGTAGAAAGAGCTAAGTGCCATCGCGCTAAGAACCCGGAGGATGGATGACAGCGTTAATGTTGCCATAAATGTCTCTGTGCAGAGCTGCCTAGCCATCCCATAGCTTGTACATCTGGCGTGGTAGGGTTGCCACTTGCCCACCTCGCGCGCCTTCCACATACTGTCCTGGCCATTAATCACCCGCATCCGGGAGAGAAAGAAACTCATTTTTATAATTGACAAATAACATTTCTTTTTCTTAACAAGTGCAAAAATCAAAATTAAATTTGTAAATTGTAAACCTAGTTACACTTTCTTCAACAACTTTCAGATTTGGGAATAGATAAAGTTAGAAAATTATAAAGGAAGGGTGAGGTTATCAGGATTATTATTAGAAGAATAGAACATAATATTTCTAATTACTTCGTCAAGAGACCGATTCTTACAACAAAATTTTGTACAAGAATTGTCTGCATTACCTCTGCCATTTAATACCTCAAGGTTGTATTTATCTTTTCAATATGCATATTTCGAAGTTCTAAACATTCTCAATATATCTACTTGTTCAAAGAGAAAATTTAACCAACTATGTAATTGTAAACTACTATATCTTCATGGTTTATTTAGCTTTTCCTCGTGTTTATTTCCATCTAAGTTAATATTTTTAGATTGTTAAAAGTCACTGATGTAAAATGATTAACAAACTTGCTTTTGATCTAGAGTGAAACTCATGTTCTTATTTCTACATATTCAGTAACACCGACCACCCCTGCATCTATTTATACAACATTATTAACACCAAACTACCAAACAAAGGTTCTTATGCAAGAGGATCTAAGTATCTATTCATATTTGCTCTATACTTGTCACTTTAAATAATAGATTTGAATCTTTATTACTCAAGCCTATAGCTTAACTAGTGTCAAAGACACAAACGTCTCCTTTTAAAATGGAACAAATTAGTTGTTATAATTATAAGGTTCCTTGTTTGAGTTCCTCTCAAGAAACTGACTATCTAGATACCCCAGAATGAAATTGCTAAGAAATATATAGATACTCTTCACGTTTACATGATTACTTACTAACACTTTCTTATCACAACCCAATTTGTTTCTTACTTTAGGGGCTAGTAACAAACCTTTTGGATATCATTGATTTGCTTGTGATTACCTAATGTAGAGTCTATTATTAGGATTTCTAGGATTTTATTTTACTGACTACATTTTCATTCCATCCTTAGATATCAATTTTTCCATCACCCATCCCCCAAAAGTCTAATGCAATATAAGGGTACATTTTAAACCCATTCCTTCATATTTTTGCTTGCAACAAGTTGTATTTAGGTCTCCCTCCTTTTACGTCAAAATTACATGCAAGGCTAATTTTGATAATCTTTCAAGAAGATACCCTCGTGAAGTTAAAACCCTTTTATGACCCCATTATCTCAGCCACTCTTAGAACCTAGCCTTTTTATCATAGTAAACTTTATCACTTGGTAAGGGAACTTCCTAGTCACGTTTTGATTCTCTCACAATTACCCATGGAATGTTCCAATTTGTAAGCTAAAAAGAAAAACACACTTCACTTATATTGAGATCTTTCATTTTAACTTGTCAAGGGAAATTCTTAGCTGATGTTAGATTCTTTGACAATTACCTAGGAAATGTTCCAATTTGTAAGCTAAGAAACAAAAAACACTTCACTTATCTTTGGATTTTTCATTTTAAGCCTGTCTCCATTGCATTTGTAAAGAATTATATGTCATTTTCATTGGAAAGAACTACAATATAATGAATTGATTGACATTTTCTTGTGTTGTAGGTTATGGATGATCAAATTAATATCAAGGAAAACAAGGAGGAAATAGTAGAGAACCTTGATATAAATGAAAAAGAGGGATCCCTCCCTTTTTAACAAAACAAAATATGCCCTCACAAGTTTGAGGACCTCATTGAGGTCGATTTTTTTATGTCATGCTTGACTGATACCTTCTCATATGTCAGGAAAACTTTAAACATGAATTAATATGTTCTTGAAACAAATCAGATTCAAATTTTAAAGATACAAAAGATAAAACAAATGCCCATGCCTTCATGTGATTGTAACATGACTCTGTTGTGGGTAGGTTATAGGATATATATTTGGAAAAAGGATGGAGAGACAATGCAAAGCATGTGTTGGATATGATTCATTTGTTGTTAGAGATCCTTGAGACACTTGCTCCATTGACTTTGGAAAAGTTTCTAGTAGGGATTCCTATGGTTCTTAACATTGTGGTTCTTTCACGTAATGGTTATTTTTGGAAAAAAAATGTTTTAGGAATTCCAGACAAGACGTTGGTGGGCAGGTAGACAATTTTTTTATAATTGCAATGTCCATTCCATGATATCCTTTCTTTATTGTTTGATTATATTTTGAACGTTTCTTTTGATTTTGTTGTCTTTTAACTAGGAAATTTAAAATACTTCGTATCATGTCCATTTAAATAATAACCAAAGCTTGAAGTTGAAATTAGTATTACATGATATTGATTGAAAACCTTATAGCTATTTTGTGTTAAAATATTTTCATGACTATCATAAAATTTTGTTTTCATGCTGTTATTTGAGCACATGTTGTTTATATACTTGACCAAGTTCATGCATTAGAAAGTGAAATGTTGCTGTGAATAAAATGACAAGGATTAAATATCACACCGCAGATTACTTTTTTCATATCTTATCAACAACTTGAGCTTTTTAGCATGTAACCTAGTCGGCATGATTTGCTTAAGATTTGCCTGAAGGTTGAATACTAAGCTACTAAGGTGTTATTTTATAAGGTGGCGTTTTATATTCTTTATTTATACAGGCTACCTCGCCATATTATAGTTGCTACTATCGCCCAACTGAAGAAAACTTGTTCGAGTTTCTTACTTGTTTGGGGAAAAATGACTTTGAAATTGCTGATGTTGAGGTATATTTCTTATAAACTTGTTATAGTCTACTTTAGTTTATATTCTAGTGTTCATTGTATTTCATGTCTTACACCCTGCATTGTATTTTCTTTTGTTTTCAGAAAAGGAACTCAATATTTATGGTAAGAAGCAAGAATTGAAGAAAGAGGCTGAGAGCAATAACAATGGAGAAACAAATGCAAAAAGAGAGAGAGAAGAGAAGTGGTCTAGTGAGACCATTAGAGTCAATATCCCACATAAGACACACACATAGAAACTGATGTTCAAGTCTTCAGATTTGGTGAATTCACCTACAATGCCTTGGTAACACAATGATAATGTTTTGATGTGATGAAACATCATTTCATGTGTAAATTTTAGTCCAACCAATATTGAGTTGGAAATTCATATTGTAATACTTTAGCATTTCATATAAAATAATTTCTGGTTGAAATTATTTATAGTTGCATTTGATATTGTTTAATGTTGTAATTAACATGTAGTTTTGCGTTTTCATATTAGACGAGCATGCACATTGTATTACATTTTTTAAATTTAGTTGCAAAATCATACAAATTAATTTATGTTGATTAATAATGAACACATAAAATAAATCTAAAACTACTAAATTAGTGGTTTATATTGATTAAAAATGAACACAAATAAAAGGAATATACGACTAAATTACTCATTTATAATTATTATTGATGAAAGTAAATGAAATGAATATAAACTACTAAATTAGTCGTTTATATAATGAATATGAAACTACCAAAAGAAGATAAATGACTACCAAAAATGATAAATTTGTGATTGCAAATGACAACTAAATGTTTCATATATACGATTATTAGTAGCTAATTTACAATATCTTATAACACGGTCAAAATTTAGTCATATTTCTCTTGTCATTAATTGGTTCGAAACGATGACTAAAATTTGCATATATATGACTATTAGCAGCTAATTTACAATATCTTATAACATGACCAACATTTTGGTCATTAATTTGTTTTATCGAGTGATCATATAGTAAAATATTTTGTTGTATATTGAGTCATTAATTGTGGTAATTAATTACTAAATTAATGACCAAATGTATGTCTAAATATACTGCTAGATAATAAATTTGAGACAACCAATTAATGAGTAAGTTAAAAATGACTAAAAGCTAGTCACATTATAAGATACTGTAAATTAGCTACTATTGGTCATGGATTGAAGAATGGTCATTTATATGTAGATTTTAGTCCTTTTTTTAGTAATTAATTATCCATTTTGTACTAGTGTATTGAAGGCGATCTTGAATTTATCATCACGACATGTCGAAGAATATATTATAAGCCTTGAAGCATTATTTGTATCCATATTGAAGAATCGAAGTGGAGGGTTGGAGCCCTAGAGGTTGGAGGCTTGTAGAAGATAGGGTTGCAGTCCTAGAGGTTAGAGCCTTATAAAAATAAGGTTCGAGCTTTGTGGAAGATCAGGTTGGTGATTCTCTAAACATTGGAGTCAGCATCAAGGGTTGGAGCCTAAAGTGATTACAAGAGTAATTGTACATATTTTAAAACAGGTTTGGAGTCCTAGTTATTCTTATTAACAAATTTGTTCTTTTATTATACATATTGTGTTTTGTTTACAAGAGATATTTTTTTTTTTCTCAGTAAAAGTTTAATCTATTAAGGGAAAATATAGTACAATGAGAAATTACAGCCAAAAAAGTAGGAACAAGGGCAGCCGGAAAGGATGATCCATCCACCTCGGCTCCTAGAAGAGAAGACAGAGACGGGAACTAAACATGAAGAGACAAGAGGAGTATAGAAGCAGAGAAGAACAGAGGATTCTACCCAACATGGTTGGAATCGACTAAACGACACTTTTTCCCTTTCTTTTTGCCGACTTTAACCCAATCAGGAGAGCATTGCTGGTGAGGCGAGATTTGCATGCTGAGCTGGGCAGAAGGAGAAGTCTCCTTGTCTGAATCCGATGGAGAAGATTCATGAATCCTTTTCTGTGAGATTGGCTGAACAGACAAGTCCTCTGGCTCTGCCTGGGGCGGATTCTGAGCTTGATTTGCTTCCATATCTTCCGCGGTTTCTTCCTCACCATCCATGCTGAAATCAAAGTCGTCCATGGGGGGAGGGGTATGAGGCTTCCAGCTCTTAGATTTCTGCTTCGGATTGGCCTTCTTTTTGTGTGTCGGCATCGCGGGACAGGAGCTTTGAAGGTGCCCTGTGTGATGGCAGTTCCGGCAGCGAAACGCTGTATTCTCGTAGTCCAGGGCCTGAGTCCAATGAAAGTCTCCAATTTTGAGATTGATCTGGTCAGGGAGACCTTTGCTCATGTCTATTTCTACACAGATTCTGGCAAAGGTATAGAGGCCCAGTTCCCCTCTTGAGACGTCTGTATCAAGGAGGCGGCCTAGAGCCTTGCCAATCCCTTGGAAAACCGCAAAATGCCATAGATGCGCTGGGAGGTTGGGGATTCGGACCCAGATGGGGAGCTTGGTTATGACTGCTGTAGCTGGATCGAAATCTGGGAACCATGGAGTGAGAAATAATCCTGCTGAGTCCCAGAACCAGGGACCAGCAGTAAGGGCTTTTTGGTAGTCCTCATCGAAGGCGAACACTACAATGAAGAAGCCCTTTGAACATAACAGAATCTTGCAGTTGTTGGTCCAGTTGGAGTTGACCCATTGGTAGAGGTCTGCTGTACGCGGCCAGAGTCCATTAAACCTGCAAATAATGGCGTGCTCTGCAAACTTTTGGGTTTGCTCATCTAGCGATGGATGCATTATTTCAATGGTAGGGGTTTTATCCAGTTTGTCCACCAGAAAAGGTTTGGGAGCCTGAACTGGTGGAGCTGTCTTTTCAGGCTTCTTAGCATGGACTGCATCTTTATATGAAAATTCCTTGGCTGTGGATGACTCTCCAGCAGCTCCTCCTCTCAAACGGAGGGTTAAAATAATGGTTGCATCTTTCTTAATGCCGTAAAAAGAAATAGGATAGCAATCTTCAAGTTGTTTACCTTTATGGAGAAGCCTTTGAGCTGCAGAGGGGATCCTCAATTTGATGTACAGAGTAAGCTTGATACTCTGCACTAGATCCGTCTGGCTTACCCATTGTAACATGGTTTTTCCTGTAATGAGCTTGATTTGTATCTGGAACGAGGAAGAAAAGTCTGAAAGCCTCTTTTCCCTGCAGATCTGTGAAGAGAGGAGGCATACGCATTGGTTGATTTTCGTTTCCTGGATCTGCCTCACGCGCAAAAGAGGCCAACAGCCATCCGGAACAAACCCTTCCTTCCCTAAAGCTCTGATCCGAGGAGAAGCAGCTAAGGGTTGTGCGTGGTCGACCTTGGCCGGCTCTCCGGCCTTCTGAAGAGGGCCACCTAAGCCAGATAAGGAAGCAGGGTGCTGAAGCCAGACTACTCCAGAGCCCACTGCAAAGAGATCGGCGTGAGCATCTGAGTCCGCGGCGCCGACGATCTTGGACGGGATGTCTGGCGAATCTGCAAAGAGGAGAAAGACCATTAATCTGTGCATGAAGTTCTCGTAACCTTCCTCAGTAGGGGCTCTCAGAAAACCAATGGCGGCTGAGGGCATGGAGCCGGTAAGTCTTGGGTTCGTCCACGGGGTAATGGGGTACCAACGTTGCACCTGAAGACCAACTCGATCAATGCCCTGACCGTCCTCATACCAATACACCGGTTCTCCATTGCCATGATGGGCAGGAGCCACAGAAATGAGCCGAAGCTTGACGTCAGCCGCTTGGGATGCAAGTCCGATGAAAACCCTATCACTCTTCATCCTGGCTCAAAATCTTGTTTACAAGAGATATTAACTAGCATAAAAATAATTTTTTTTAAAAGAAATATTAATTCACCCCTCCTCTTAGTATCTCCAACAATTCACTCAATGAACCTCTTACATAACACATGCATTTGTGACATAATAATCAATACCCTTAATTTGACTACATATTGGAAAATACCTCCAATAATCACATTATTTAACCCCTTACCAATATGAACCAAATATACCTTGCCAATTTAAAAACCCATATTTTAAGTATATGTTGTAGCTATCCAATTGTTTTTAACATTTTTTATACCCCTTTATATTTTTTCATTAAATTTGAGCTACATTTTTCTACCTGCCAATATAAAAACCCTTTACCCCCTATTATATGTTCAATATATTGTGTCATCTTTTAATCAATTTATATCCCCCAACATGAAGTAATGTGGTATGTTATTTCTCCCCCGGTGAAGCCCCCATGATACATCCACACATTCTTCTATCCATCCATGCTCAGTTGGAGTATTGTAGGATGTTGTACCTCTTGGGTTAGCTTTACACATTTTTATAAATCATATGGTACTAAGATGAAATTAAAATATATCAAGATAAGGAAACTAAATTATTACCTCTCATATCTTGCTACATATGCATCACTTTATTTTATAAAGTGGTAGTGCCTGATAATCATGAAATGGACAAAGTTAAATCACTTGCCTAGATCCATATTAACTATAGATCTACCAAGTGCCGAGGGAGAAATTTATTTTCACTCTAAAATAGGTCTACAGCTCAAGTTATGTGATCCTTCTTGGTGCTTGGTATATCCCAAATAAAGAAGTGTCTAATTTGGCTTAATTCCCCCCTTTAAATGTACTCGACATGAATACCGTGGGTCATTTTTATTTTTACTATTATTTTATTTTTATAGATTTATTTTATTTTGATGGAGTTAAAATGTTTACATTGCATTACAACATCTTTACCATACTGGGCTAGAGAATCTTTACCATATTGGGCTAGAGAGCCCTTCTCCATACAATTAAAAAACATGCCACTAAAGGGCCTTGGACTTATTGAAATTTATGAAGCTACACATCATAAATATATTAAAGGAGATAAAATGAGAAGAAAAACATGCAAACAATACTTAATAACACCTCAATATCATTTCTATCACATCATTGAAACTCAATGTTTCTCACATTCACTACGTTACACAACATTTTATTTCAAGGATTTCAATCCATTATTTTAATTTCCTTCACTAAAACATTTCAAACACATGTTTTTCTTCCTCAAATACATGGAATCAATAAAACATAAATTTTTAAATGACATCAAAATAAATTACATCTTGATCCTCGTAATTTTAATTTGTTTTTATTTTTTTCTTGAAACAATAAAAATGTGGAGAAGAGTACTATGAAATAATTTCAAGATGTACATTTCAATCTTCCATGCATATCATCTTGACTTCCACATGAATATCATAAAAATAACACATATTCTCTTTAAATCACTTGATACCTACCATGGATAAAAACCATGGATCTAGGATACCAAATGTTCTATATTTCATTGAAATTTTAAGAAACATTCATACATAAAGTTAAATTAATAGTGATAAAAACCAAGCTGGAAAATTATTTTATATTGAGCTCATGTCTTTCATTCTCAAATTTTAATTGGGTCCCGTTGCATACAAGGATACGTTACCATAACAATAAATTGTGTTTAAATTCAATTCACCATAACAATGTTGATTAATATTTCAATGTCTTCCATAAAATTCTCCTCCTAATTTATCTTCCTATCCCCATTTTTAGTTTTCTTCCTGATCATTTAAAAAGAATTTATTATATAAAATTTATGCAACCATACTAATACATTAATACTCACATGTAAGAGGCATTCTATCCAGTATCCATATGTCATAACGAGTGGAAAACTTGAATATTTTCCTTCTATGTGAATTCATAAAATATAAATAAGTATTGTGGGCCTAAAGAGACATATTTTGTAATCTATGAAATGGTATTTTAAGAAAATGTTATTCTTAATTTTTTTTAGGATGTTTACTCCAACCTCATTATTATATTTTTTTAATTAAAATCAAGAAATGTGTTTATCTTTAAAAGAAAATAGTGTTTTTTTAAATATGTTTTTTTTAAATGAATAAACATGTCCTTCAGTCAAAGAAACATGCTTTCCTTATATTATCATTTCTAATAATAAGTATTACTCCTATGAAAATTAGGTTAACCAACAACTGAATTAATTGAAATAATTGAAGTCTCCCACCATCTCATCTTGGAAATATCCTCCCCTTAACTTGCTCAACATCAATTTTAGGATTGCATTGAAGCACAACCCAATGTTACCAATGTTGGGGTTTTCTTGAGATATCATTTATAACCATAACCAATTTTTGAGTTCTTTATTTTTGGGAAATATTTAAATTATAATGCAAAAGTAGTGGAAATGTTGCAAGCTATGATAATGGAAAAATAGGAGGGAAAAAAGGACATTGAAATAGATGTACTAACATATCATTATGGCATAGGTTAGATGTTTAGATATTGAATATGTATGTAAACAATTTTAAATGTCGACCCAATTATTAAAAAAAGAAAACAAAAGGAAGAAGAAGTTAAAAGTGATATCGGGATGAGTGTAAACAAGAAGCTAAAAGTAGTAAATAAAAATTAAAAAGTAATATTAACCTAGTGTCTAGGATGAGTGTAAACATTTAAAAGTTGGCTCAATTGATTATAAAAATTTGAAGTAATAGAAATAATAAATTAAATTTATTTTATTTTGATTTTGTTATTAACCTTTTAATAGGATTTGTTACAATCCCGTATTTCACAAACAAAATATTTTATAAAAGTACAAATTCTTAAGCATGAATAGTCATCCCCACTTTACCGTGAATATTATAAACTTGTTAGAAAGAGTCTTTGTTACAATACCATGTCTTATCAATACCACATTACCAAAATACATAACTTATTTCACAGTCCAAATATTTTATATCAGTATGAAACTATTCTTAACGATGGATATTCACTTCCACTTTATCATGGATATTATTAACTTGTGGATATACTTTGTGACAATAACATGGGATAATATAATGTCTTATGAATACGACATGCCCAAAACATATAACTTATTTCACAATTAAAATATTTTATAATAGTATGAAAATATTCTTAACAATGGATATTCACCGCCACTTTACCATGAATATTATTAACTTGTAAATAGGCTTTGTTACAATACCATGGGTCAATACCATGAGTTATAAATATCACATGCTCAAAACTTATAACTTATTTCACAATCAAAATATTTTATAACAATATGAAAAGATTCCTAACCATGTATATTATTAACTTGCAAATAGGTTGTGTTACAATATCATACGACAATGCTATGACTTATCAATACCACATGCCCAAAAACCATAACTAATTTCACAAAAAAATTATTTTATTTTAATTTATTACGTTGTAAGGCATTCCCCTCTGGAATCAAATCTTCTAATTGCCAATATGTACTTGTCTCAACCATTCGATCAGATGTTAAATGATTGAAAAGTTCCAAACCGTTGGATGAATATTTAAGATACGAAAAAACCTAATAGTTAGTTTAGGTTAGTTTCTTAGGTTCTTTTCCACACCATTTTTTATGTTGGACATAATTGCCTCAAATGTTGCTGAGCAGGCCGCATCTCTGATAATCCCACTCTACTCTAGGAGCTTGATGATTAACCCAACATTGATCTCGCCACCGATGGTGTTGATGAAGTCGACCGAGAGCTCAATCTCACCCAGGGCCGCAGTGGCATTGCTCCGAGAGAAGATTGTTGAGGTTGCCTCCACCATGGTCATGGTCATCATCAATGAATCAAAGCTCGTCAATGGCCTCGGTGGTAGCAGCCTAGAATGCCTATGGAGATGGTTCCCTTCAGGTGGAAGTACAATGCTTCGAGGTTACAATCCCTCTTTCAGGCTGAGGGCTATGAGGCGAAGCTCAGGATGGACGGTGACAAGTTGTACGTTACGACTAACCCCAATTAAAAGATGGATTTGTATTTCAAGACTCAAATTAAAGATTTGAGGGCGTGGTTGAGCACAAGCTCTTCTTGGACATGGCCATGACTGTAATCGTTACTAGGGTGGTAGGTGTTAGGGTCAATATGAAGTGATAAATTTTTGGGTTACCATGTTGACTTTCAGTGTCTAGTACTTCAAACAAAGAGGTCGTAACTTATAAGATCTATTTGATTTATGGCACCATCTCCATTATAATCGAGTGACTATAATTATATGTTCCACATTTTTTGTCTTTGTGATAACATTGTAGTTTATGACTAGGTTGAGGCCAGTTTACCTTGTAGATTTTGCATGCTATGAGCCTAATGGTGAGATAAAATGCACTAGAGAAGTTTTTATGTGTTGCTCAAGTTTGACTAATACGTTCTCTGAATCAAGCTTGGATTTTCATAGGGAAATCCTTGAGCATTTAGGGTTGGGAGAGGAGACATACTTACCTAAGGCAGTGCTGATAGTGCCCCAAAATCCATGCATAGTAGAGGCTAGATAATACACAGATTAATGACACTTCATAAAATTATAATCCCTAAATAAACACCATATAAACAATTTTCTCCAAATGTAACTCGTTTTTTAGAATTCTGACACATGCAACCTTATTTAGTGTATTGTTAAAAAAATGCACGTGCTAGCATGTTAGAAGGTTGTGAGCCTATCTAGGAGTATATGCATTACTACTTGACAAACTTGAAATACATGTTGGAGATGAACTGCTTATATGTAGTAGTAGAAGACTTGATTATGAGGTGAAATCTATAGATCCCATTATCATATTTCTGTTACAATAGTTTCTCCCATGCTAGGTTAGTGCTTATGTCCTTACGATAGGTTCCCAGGTGAATTATCAACTATTTTTGTTGTGCTATATTCTCCTGTTCTCATTGGATTAAAATTGTAAAAATGGGCAATAAAGGGATTGAGATTCATTATTAAAACTGCTCATTGTTTTCCTTTTTACACACATTAGTGACCATTATACTTTCAAGGATAATTAATAGATAATATTAGGCTTAATATTTTAGCATAGTAGTCTTTGGGAGGTTTTAGCATAGTGGTCTTCCTTAACAGATTAATGGTGTTTGTGGTGATTTCCCTCATGGTAATCTCATATTCTGTGCTTCATAGTCTTGTTTCATGAGTGTTTTATAATGATAATAATTGTAGGTGGTTAAATGCTATGTTGGTGATTATGGATTAGCTTGCCAGTACTTTCCATCAGGGGGTCGATTTTGGTATTTTGGTGTTGATGGACAGATATATCTCAACACAGAAATAATGTTAAGATCCTACTACTATGGTATATGAGATGGCTTGGTCTTGAAAAAAAATGTTGCTATAGTATATGGGATGGTCTGGTCTTGAAAAACTATTTTTTTTACTGCTCTTAACTCTACATTTCACGTTTTATTGGAATTTCTTGTATCTTAACATAGAGGACATAATAGATAAAGTGAAAATAAATGTTTGGCACTCTAAAGACTTATTTGATTGCACATTCTCTCACAAGTTTATTTACTTCAATGCCTGAAATTTTGATCAACAATTGGGTCGTGGGATTGTTCCTTGTTTGTTTTTTTCAAAAAATTGAAACGATCTATAGATTGATGATTTTCATTGGTTTCGATGTCTCCTATATACAACAGAATATATCTTTCATTTTTTTTCTTGGTGCTGGTCTTTTAAATTATTCATAATTTTATGGGTTTGTTGTTATGAACTTCACCTTAAACAACAACATTTTTTCGATAGGAGAAGATAGAGATATGGCAATAAGTATCTAGGATTTGGTGATTTGATGGGGTTTATACATCCACAAAACAAGCAGATGGTTGAAGGGGATATAGAAAATAATATAAACATGTATAGTCACAGTAGAATTTTTAGAAGAAATATTTAGGATCAAAGATCAATATACAATGGTCTTTGCCAACAGACAACCAATAACATTGAACAACGATTTGTTGGAGCGATCCTCATATGTAAGTGCTTCAACCTTTGTCAATCCTTTCAAAGAATCTTTCAAATTTTTTAATTACAAAAATAATAGATCTGTGGATTGTATATTTTTTCTCAACAAATAGGTAATTACTGAAGAATGATAAATCTACATACTTGTCAAGTTTGTTCACTCTCAAATAATGAATAATATATCTGTATGCTTTTATGTTCCAATGAATAGGTAATCACTGGAGTTTGTAGGATTAAGAGGCAAGTACTTTAAGTATCCAACATTCGGTAGGCACGGGGATACGTTATGAAAAATTGGTAGGAATTATGGAGAAATTAGGGTTCTGCATCTATTTGAGGAATGTTTTTGGTATTTTCCACTTCCATGGTATGAGGAACTTTCATCTTTTAGCAGTTGAAGATGGTTTCCATATGTAAATAATTGACAAAAAAATACATATTGTAGACAAATATGCAATGGGTTCATGATCCATGGTCATCAATTCAAACTAGGGTTATCATTATTTACTTGTTTATTTCTTACTAAAAGACTTATGTCAAGTAGCTTTACCTGGTAGAACTCCTAGGAGGTTTTGTTTTGTTATAAATTCGGTGATTGCAACAAAATTTTGTAAATTGTTATATGTGTTAGTCGGCATATTTTTATTTGAATGCTTTGTTTTGAAATTTGTATTCACTTGTAGCATTGATCCGAAATGACCAATGTCTAAATCGCAAAATTTACAAACATAATTTGTAAAACAATATAATTCTAAAGAATTCATAAAATTATAATCCATAAATAAACACCATATAGACAATTTCCCCTAAATGTAACTGGTTTTTGAGAATTGTGACACAAAATCTTCTTTAGTGTATTGCTAAAAAAATGCACATGCTAGCTTAGAAGGTTGTGAGCTTGTTTAGGAGTAGATGCATTACCACTTGAAAAACTTCAAATACATGCTGGAGATGAACTGCTTGTATGCAACAGTAGATGACTTGATTATGGGGTATATAGTTTGGTAAAATGATCTGTGTTGACTACTAGTCGCAAGGTGAAGGTGGAATTTCTTTGATAATGTTGTTCATGGTTTGGTAATTAGAGAATCCCTGCTGAATTAAATTGAACCTTGTTTCTATAACTTCTAACATCTCCTATTTGTGCATACCATTCCCAAGTGTTGGTCTTATCCTCACCTGAGAAGATCCAATGCATTTGAGAGTCTTATCTCAACCTTAAGTAAATTTGGTCTAAAAGAGTTACATTCTCTGGTTAGGCTTTCATTGAACACAATATCTCTCCCATCAAGCCTGCCACTGGACCAACTCTTTACAGAAATAGATCCTAAAAGTTACTAAAAACACCCCATCTTGCATCCCAATTCCGACTTGAGGGTGTGTGACACTGCATTTCCTTCCAAATGTTTTTTGATTAAAGTCCTAACCCAATTCTCTACAAGTAGTGGGTGAAAGCATTTGTTCAATGTAATGGGTGACTTCACAAATATTTGCTTGTAGAGGACCTCAATGGAAATGAGTTTCCATTAACCCTCAGCTGCTAGTGTTTTGGGGAATTGTGCCATGTCTTTAAAAGTCCATTCTCCATGCTACCTTGGCATAGAAAATATCTTCCAAATAGACAAAGTAACACCTGTATTTATTTTTTTGCCAGAGAAATTAAAAAAATGTTTTTGAATATTTAATAGAATTTCTTCTGAATAAAAGCTAGAGAAATCCAATAGACACGTATTACATCTAAGATATTTTTTATCAGAATAGGAAAACCGTATTTTGAAAATTGAAATTTATTGATGGCACTAGAAGGATATTGTCCTGTTCAGCTTGTCAAATAACCAGTTCTAGTTTGATATGTTACAATCATTTGGCCTAATATGAAAAGCTAAATAAACCACCATGGAATAAAAAATGGAGGAGGAAGGAAGAATCTGGTGCCAAGAATACAATTTGAAATAGATAGTGGATTTCCTCTAATTAATGTCCATGCCTGTGACAGAATGGAACAATATGAGAATTTTATTGTATACCTTTACTTCTCTCACTGATCCATTTCAACATATCAAGGTTTATTGACAAATAAAATATGGGTGATATCAATTACAATTTACATCAGCAACCCCTTTTACCATATAAACTTTTGAATTGTTTATGTCTAGATATATCTTTGCTTGACACTTCATCTGTTAACAAGAACAACAAATGAGAAAGGAGGCAGCCCTCATGAGCTCTATGGTGAGCTTAAATATATCTGACACAACTTTGTTGGCCATAAATCAAGATAGCATGACTGATTATGTTGAATTCTTCTTTACTGAGTGATTAAAACAATAAGCAAACCCTAGTTGAGTAACTAGATGTATAACCAATCAATTTTATCACATGCTTTAGAGAGATTTGTTTTCATAATGAATCCGCACTTCCTCTTCATTTTTATTGCATGCAAAACCCCCATGGAAGTCCCAAGCACGTCATGGGTTTGTTTAGCCTCAAGAAAAGCAAAGTGTTCCTTGGAAATTACATGAGACGAAATGCTTAAGTGTCCTAGGTATTTTTTTTTCTATAATTGTGTAGATGTAATTATAGGGGAAAATGGATCTTTATTGATCAAAATTTGAAGGATTTTAAATCTTCAGAATATTTGTGATAATAGTGGTATTTGGAGCCACAAGAATTTTCTTTGATTGTTGATTCCTCTGTTAATCTGAAGGTCCCAAAGGAATGTGTTGATTTCCATTTTCCATCTATCCCTACTTTCTCATATGGGAAATTTGGAGATTTCCATATGACTTGCATAAAACGCACATAAAGGGTACATTAAAGTGGTCCTAGATTTGCCTGTGGTCCTTAGACCCAATTTTGATGTTAATCCCATGTACAAACCTTGCTCCTAAAATCTTGTAGAGGCTAGACAATCCATAGATTAATGACACTTCATAATATTCTAATCCCTCTAAACACCATATAAACAATTTCCCTCAAATGTAACTAGTTTTTGATAATTTTGACACATGGAGTCTTCTTTAGTGTATTGTTAAAAAATGCACATTCTAGCAGGTTAGAAGGTTGTGAACCTATCTAGGAGTACATGCCTTACCACTTGAAAAACTTGAAATAAATTCTGGAGATGAACTTCTTGTATGTAGCAGTAGAAGACTTGATTATGAGGTGAAATATACAGATCCCAATATGATATTTCTTTTACAATAGTTTCTCTCATGCTATGTTAGTGCTTATGTCCTTGTGATAAGTTACTAGGTGAATTATCAATTGGTCTTGTTGTTTTATCTTCTCCTATTCTCATTAGATTTAAATTGTAAAAATGGGCAGGAAAGGGACTGGGATTCATTATTAAAAATTCTCATGTTGTCCTTTCTATGCACATCAGCGACCATTATAATTTCAAGGATAACTAATAGAGAATATTATTGGCCTAATGTTTTAGCATAGTATTCTTTGGGAGGGTTTAGCATAATGGTCTTCCTTAAGGGATCAATGGCATTCTTGGTGATTTCCCTCATCATAATCTCATATTCTTTGCTTTATAGTCTTGTTTCATGAGTGTTTTATGATGATAACAATTTTAGGTGGCTAAATGCTATGTTCGTGATTATGGATTAGCTTTCTAGTACTTTCCATCAGGCGGTTGATTTTGGTATATGGGTGTTGATGGAAAGAGATATCTCAACACACAAATAATGTTAAGATCCTACTTCTATGGTATATGTGATGGTTTGATCTTGAAAACAAAACGTTGTTATGGTATATGGGATGGTATGGTCTTAAAAACATAATTTTTTTACTGCTCTTAACTCTGCATTTGAAGTTTCACTAGAATTTTTGGTGCCTTAACACAGAAGACTTAATATATAAATTGAACATAAATGTTTGGTACACTAAATACTTATTTTATTTCACATTCTCTCACAATTTAATTTACTTCAGTGCTTGAAATTTTGACCAGCAATTGCATTGTGGATTGTTCCTTGTTTGTTTTTTTTCAAAAAATTGAAACAATGTGTGGATTGATGCTTTTTATTGGTTTGGATTTGTCCTATATACAACATAATATATCTTACATTTCTTGTTCTGAACTTCACCTTAAACAACAACATGATTTTTCATAGGAGAAGATAGATATATGGCAATAAGTATGTGGGATTTGGTGATTTGATGGGGTTTATACATCCATAGAACAAGCGAGTGGTCGAAGGTGATATAGAAAATAATATAAATATGTATAGTCACAGTAGAGATTTGAGAAGAAATATTTGGGATCAAAGATCAATCTACAATGGTCTTTGATAGCAGATGACCAATAGCATTGAACAATGATTTCTTGTAGCGATCCTCGTATGTAAGTGCTTCAACCTTTGTCAGTCCTTTTAAATAATTTTTCAAGTTTGTTAATTCAATAATAGATATGTGGATTATATATTTTTTCTCAACGAATAGGTAATAAATAAAGAATGATAACTCTACATACTTGTCAAGTTTGTTCACTCTCAAAGAGTGAATAATAGATCTGTATGATTTTTTTCAATTAACATGTATTAACTGAAGTTTGCGGGATTAAGAGGCCAGTATTTTAAGTTTCCAACATTCGGTAGGCATGGGGATGTGTTATGAAACATCTCTAGGTAGTATGGAGAAATTATGTGTTTTGCATCTATATGAGGAATCTTTTTGGTATTTCTCACTTCCATGGTATGGGAAACTTTCATGTTTTAGTAATTGAAGATGGTTCCTAGATGTAAACAATTGTCAAAGAAATAGATATCCAAATATGCAATGGGTTCATGATCCATGGTTCTCACTTCAAACTAGGGTTATCATTATTTACTTTTTTATTTCTTACTATAATGCATATGCCAAGTAGCTTGGATTGGAAGAACTCTTGGGAGGTTTTGTTTTATTACAAATTCGATGATTGCTACAAAATTTGTAAATTGTTATATGTGTTAGTCTGCATATTTTTTTTTGAATGCTTTTCTTTGAAATTGATATTTGCTTGTAGCATTGATCCGAAATGAACAATGCCTAAATCCTAAAAATTATAGACATAAGTTGTAAAACAATACTTCTAAATAATTCATAAAATTCTTATCCCTAAATAAACACCATCTAAACAATTTCCCCAAAATGTAATTGGTTTTTGAAAATTGTGACACATGCAGTCTTCTTTAGTGTATTGTTAAAAAAATGCAGATACTAGCAAGTTCGAAGGTTGTGAGCATGTCTAAGAGTAGGTGCATTACCACTTGAAAAACTTGAAATATGTGCTGGAGATGAGCTTCTTGTATGTAACAGTAGAAGACTTGATTATGGGTAGTTTGGTAAAATTATTTGTGTTGACTACTAGTCGTGAGGTGAAGGTTGAATTTATTTAATAATTGTGTTCATGGTTTGGTAATTAGATAATTCCTACCTAATTAAATTGAACCTTGTTTCTATAACTTCTAACATATCCTATTTGCATTCCCAAGTGTTGGTTTTATCCTCATCTGAGCAGATCCAGTGCATTTGAAAGTTTTATCTCAACCTGAAGTAAATGTGATTTAAAAGAGTTACATTCCCTAGTCAAGCTTTCATTGAACCCAATCTCTTTCCCATTTGGCACGCCAGTGTACCAACACTCTAGGGAAGTGGATCTGAAAATTTAATAAAAACACCACATTCTTGTACGCCAATTTCGATTTGAGGGTGTGTGACATTGCAATTGCTTCCAATTTTTTTTCGAATGGAGTCCTAACCAAAGCCTCTACATGCTGTGGGTGAAAACATTTCTTCAATGTAGTGGGTGACTTTACCAATATTTTCTTATAGAGGACCTCAGTGGAAATGAGCTTCCATTAACCCTCAACTGCTAGTGCTTTGGAGAATTGTGCCATGTCTTTAAAACCCCAATCTCCATGCTACCTTGCATAGAAAATCTCTTCTAGATAACCAAATTGAAACCTGTATTTTTTTTATTAAAAAAACGTTTTTGAATATTTGATAGAATTTCTTGTGACTAAAAGCTATAGAAATGCAGAACATAGGCATTACATCTAAGACATTTTTTATGAGAATAAGGAAACCCTATTTTGAATATTGAAATTTATTGATGGCATGAGAAGGATATTTTTCTTTTCAACTTGTCATATAACCAATTCTAGTTTGATATGTTACAATCATTTGGCTTAATATGAAATCTAAATACACCACCATAGAATAAAAAATGCAGGCGGAAGGAAGAATCTAGTGCCAAGCAAACAATTTGAAGTAGATAGTGGATTTCCTCTAATTAATGTCCATAACTGTGACAAAGTGGAACAATATGAAAATTTTATTGTATACCTTTGCTTCTCCCATTGATCCATTTAGAAATATCAAAGGTTATTGACAAATAAAATATGGGTGATAACAATTACAATTTACATCAGTGACCCCTTGTACCATATAATTTTTTGAATTGTTTCCCTCTAGATATATCTTTGCTCAACACTTCAGCTGCTAACAAGAACAACAATGAGAAAGGAGGCATCCCTAATGAGCCCTCTAGTGAGCTTAAATAACTTTGACACAAATTTTTTGATCAGAAATCAGGATAGCATAACTGATTGTGTTGAATTCTTGTTCTACACAGTTATTAAAACAACAATCAAACCCTACTCAAGTAACTGGATATAACTAATTATTTTTATTGCATGCGGTAGATAGATATGTTTTCACAATGAAGCCTCACTTCCTCTTCATTTTTATTGCATGAAAAATCCTCATGGAAGTCCCAAGCACATGATGGGACAATCTAGCCTCAAGAAAAGAAAAGTGTTCCTTGGAAATTATAGGAGACAAAAGGCTTGTGTTTGTTGGGTATTGCTTTTTCTATAATTGCGTAGATGCAATTACAGAGGAAAATGGATCTTTATCAATTAAAATTTGAAGGATTTTAAAACTTTAGAATATTTGTGATAATAGTGGTATTTGGAGCCACGAGAATTCTCTTTTATTCTTGTTTCCTCTGTTAATCTGAAGTTCCCAAAGGAATGTGTTGATTTCCATTCGCCATATATCCCTACATTCTCATACAAGAAATTTGGATATTTCCATATGACTTGCAAAATACATACATAAAGGCCACATTAAAGTGGTCCAAGACTTTCCTGTGGTCCTTTGACCCAATTTTGATATTAATCCCATTTAAAAACCCTCTCCTAAAATATATGTCTACACATATTTTATCTAAATAGGTGTGCACTATGTTCAATATTTTTTCATCAATCTTAACAAAGGCTCTTATATTCTTTCCAACGATTTGAAATTTCTATCCCTCTGAGAGTTTGGTAGGGAAGATATTTGAACAGTATCTTACCGTCTCACACCAAATTATTTTCAACCCAAAGTCTAAGGGGATTCCCATTGTAGCACCAATAATGTTTAGATCCTACTTCTGTGGTATATGGGATGGTTTGGTCTGGGAAACAAAACGTTGCTATGGTATATGGGATGGTCTGGTCTTCAAAACCTATTTTTTTACTACTCTTAACTCGACATTCGAAGTTTCACTGGCATTTCTAGTGCCTTAACACAGATGACTTAATATATAAAGTGAACATAAATGTTTGGCACTATAAATACTTGTTTTATTTCACATTCTCTCACAAGTTCATTTACTTCAATGCCTGAAATTTTTACCAACAATTGGATTGTGGGATTGTTACTTGTTTATCTTTTTCAAAAAATTGAAATGATGTGTGGATTGATGCCTTTCATTGGTTTTCATTTGTCCTATCTACAACAAAATATATCTTACATTGTTTGTTCTAAATTCACCTTAAACAACAACATGTTTTTTCATAGGAGAAGATAGATATATGGAAATAAGTATGCAGGATTTGTTGATTTGATGGGGTTTATACATCCACAGAACAAGCGAATGGTCAAAGGGGATATATAAAATAATATAAACATGTATAGTCACTGTAGAGATTTGAGAAGAAATATTCATGATCAAATTTCAATCTACAATGGTCTTTGGCAGCAAAGGACCAATAACATTGAACAATGATTTATTGTAGTGATCCTTGTACGTAAGTGCTTCAACCTTTGTCAGTCCTTTTAAATAATATTTCAAGTTTGTTAATTCCAGAATATTTCATGTTTGTTAATTCCAAAAATAATAGATCTGTGGAATGTATATTTTTTCTCAATGAATAAGTAATAACTAAAGAATGATAAATGTGCATACTTTCCAAGTTTGTTCACTCTCAAAGAATGAATAATAGATCTATATGATTTTTTTCAATGAACAAGTAATAACTAAATTTTGTGGGATTAAGAGGCCAACACTTTAAGTATCCAACATTGGGTAGGCATGGGGATGTGTTATGAAACATCGATAGGTAGTATTGAGAAATTAGGTGTTCCGCATCTATCTGAGGAATCTTCTTCATATTTTCCACTTCCATGGTATGAGAAACATTCATCTTTTAGCAACTGAAGGTGGTTTCCAGATGTAAACAATTATCAAAGAAATACATATTGTAGGAATTTACAGGGTAAGTTCCTCAGACAAAACACCAAAGGACATCACTCACAAACAGATCACAGATCAATACACCAGTATTTTTGACGTGGTTAAAACCCTCAAAGAGGGAAACAGTCCACGGCCTGAGCCAACATGGCCACATCAAGCAATTTATTAATAAAAGAATGAAATTTTACATAAGCTTCTCTCATGAACGGGTTAACCTACAAATGACCCTCCATGCTCTTTAAATAGAGATCATGGACCAATCAGGTGTTAAGCCATGGATCACATGTCAGTAATACCGAGGAGAGAATGAACCATCAGATCACTACATATCGTGACCGTCGGATTGTAAGTTACCAAAGTACATAGTAAAGAAATACACTTTACCTAACTCTATACTAGACAAAATTATACTTAACTATTTCCTATGTGTCGGAATATCCTAACATCCCCCCTTAAGAACAACTTGGGATAGGATTGATGGATTTACAAATATGGCACAATAGGAGAGGGAAGGAGGCACTAGAGCCTATCCCCCCTTAGTGACAACTTCCTGAACTATAACCATAAATTGAAGTTTGGTAAACTTCACCTCTGTGAGAGCCTTTGTAAAGATGTCTGCAACTTGATCATCTGTTGAACAATATTGCACTTCAAGAACATGGTCATGGATGAGCCTTTTGATGAAGTGCATGTGTAGTTCAATGTGTTTGCTACGCTGATGTTGGACTGGATCTTTGCATAGTTGAATGGCACTTTGATTATCACACCAAAGTGTAGTCGGATGCTGCTGCTGAAAGCCAAACTCTGATAGGATCTGACGAAGCCACAAGGCTTCCTTACTAGCTTCTACAGCACCACGATACACTGGTTCTGCTGAAGAAAGAGAAATGGCACCTTGTTTCTTGCAAGCCCATGTAATAGGTCCTGAACCAAGAGTGAACACATAACCGACAGTAGACTTCTGATCATCAGGGTCACCAGCACAATCGGAATCAGTGAAACCAACCAATAGAGGAGATGCCTCGGCACTGTAATGAATTCCAAACTGAACTATACCTCAAACATAACGAAGTATTATTTTTGCTTCTTTCCAATGACTCTCACGTGACTTTTGCATAAACCGAGCAACAAGGCCAACAACAAAGGAAAGGTCAGGACGAGTATGGGTTAGATACAAAAGTTTTCCTACAAGTTGACGGTATAGGGTAGCATCAACTTCAGGGGAAGTACATGTGACTGAAACTTTAACTCCGGATGGAAAGGGAGAAGGAGTCGGCTTACAGTCTTCCATGTGAAAATGGCGTAGAAGATCACAGACATACTTGGATTGGAAAAGGGAAATACCTTCCTTGGATTGCAAGACTTGAAGACCGAGAAAATAATGCAAGTGTCCTAAGTCTGTCATTTAAAACTTATTTTTAAGGTTGGAATTCACATGGTTGATAAGGTTGGGATCACTACTAGTGAGGATAAGATTATCAACAAAAAGAACAAGAATGATAAGAGACTTTCCCACTTTCTTGGTGTAGACAGTATTGTCAGAATGACACCTAGAAAAGCCAGATTCTAAAAGAAAGCTATCCATTTTGGCATACCAAGCCTGAGGAGCTTTCTTGAGACCATAAAGGGATTTCTTAAGCCGACATACAAGACTGGAGTCTGTTTGTATAAAGCCAATAGGTTTTTCCATATAGATTCCTTCATGCAAGTCCCCATGCAAGAAGGCGGATTTAACATCCATCTGATGGACTTCCCATTTGAAAGAGGTAGCAAGAGAAATAACAAGGCAGATAGAGTTCATTTTGGCAATAGGGGAGAAGGTTTCAGTATACTCAATGCCTTCAACTTGTGAAAAACCCTTAGCAACAAGACGAGCTTTATGTTTATCAACTTTCCCATCTAGTCCATACTTGGTTCTGTAAACCCATTTGCATCTAACAAGTTTTTGTCCCTTTGGTAGAGGAAAAAGATCCCATGTATCGTTTTCCAATAATGAATGATATTCTTCATTCATAGTTGCGTCCCAATTTGGATGGCCTGAAGCTTCTGCAAAGGTGTCAGGATCATAATTCACTGAGACTTGAGCCAGTAAAGAAGAGGCTCTTTCGAACTGAGAACGTGTATGGCATTGATCTGTAAGATCATCAGCAAGATCACCTGCTGCATCCCGAGTAGCATGGACCAATTTTGGAAGTGGAGGAGCTGAAGGAGGATCCTGAGAAGGTGGGGGAGGATTGTCATCCTCGCTTTCATCATCTGAAGAAGAAATATGTTCAAAAGTAGAGGAGATAGAGAGAGGTGGCACATGCGCCGAACTAGGATCGTAGGCCAATATATTTTCATCAAACTTTACATCTCTTCTAATGATAACATTTTTGGACTTAAGTGGTATAAGTCTATATCCTTTAACATCTTCAGAATATCCAACAAAAATACATGTTTCACTCTTAGGTTCTAAAGCTTTATGTTTCTCATCTGGAATATGGGCCCATGCTTCACTTCCAAAAACACGAAAGTGACTCACATCTGGTTTAATTAAGCTCCATGCTTCTTTTGGAGTGATATTCTTTAAAACCTTAGTAGGAGTGCGATTTATTATGTAATTTGCACAGTTAATTGCTTCTGCCCAATAATTCAGACTAAGTCCTTTAGATTGAAGCATACAATTAGCCATTTCCTTTAAGGTGCAATTCTTCCTTTCAACTACACCATTTTGTTGTGGAGTATATGGAACAGTATGTTGCATTTGGATTCCATGCTCAGTTCAAAAGTTGATGAAGTCGTTTTTAGCATATTCTCCGCCATTATCTGATCTTAGCTTAAGAATTTGATGTCCAGATTGTTTTTCAACAAAGGCCTTAAAGGCCAAGAATTTGTTAAATACTTCACTCTTGAGTTTTAAGAAATATACCCAAGTGCGTCTGGAGAAATCATCAATGAAAGTTAAGAAATATTTGTAGCCAGAGAAGGAAACAACTGGAAGTGGACCACATAAATCACTATGCACAAGCTGTAGAGGGGTCGAGGCATGCCAAGAGGCACGTTTTTCAAAACTGTCCCGATGATGTTTTCCGAGTACACATCCAGAACAAACACCATCTCTGCAAGATACCATTGGAATACCTGTCACCATATTTTCTTTACATAGATTCTGAAGGGAGCGATAGTTTAAGTGACCAAATCGCTCATGCCAAAGTTTGCTCACTTCATCATTATGAGCAACAAATACTGAGGGAAGATTTGATGACCCAAAGTTTTGAAACTTATACAACCTTGTGGAATCATCAGCAATACCAGTAGCTAAAATCTGTCTAGGATCTCTTAGATCCTTAATTACAACATCATGAGGTGAAAATTCAACAATTTTACCTTCACCTGATGAGTTATCTGATATACAGATAGAAGGTAGCAGGATAAGGTTGGAACACATAATACATCATTAAACTGACCATTGTCTATATGAACAGTTCCAGTCCCTACAACACTAAGAGATCCATCATCACCAACATATATATTTTTGGTGTTACAATCATTTAAAGAAGAAAACATGGCTTTGTTTTTGGCCATGTGATAAGAAGCTCCAGAATCAATGAGCCCCTCATGAGAATGAGAGGAAGAAGATACATTTAGTGCATAGCCAAACCAAGATGCTTGACAACCACATGCAGAAAGTGCCATTCCTAAAGATGAAGTTGAAGTCGAAGAGTGCTCCAAATGGATGTTATGCTTCTTCATTGTTGCTTCCAAGGCTTCCATCTTCTTAAAGCATTTGGATTCTAAGTGGCCATCTCGATTACAAAAGTGGCAATGTCTATCAGTCCTCTTCCCTTTGTTTTTATTTGCCTTATCATTTTGTTGAAATGATTTTTCATTTTGAGATTGAAATTGCTTAGGACCCTTGTTTGGTTTAGGACCATTCTTTTTAGGATACAACTTCTGAGGATTCTTTGAATTTGGTTGCTGCTGGGTGGCTAAGGGTCTCTTAGAAGAGTTTCCAAGATTAAGAAGACCAAGGTGTAAGAGTTTTTCTTGTTCTCTTATTAAAAAATCACAAAAGGCATCAAAGGAAGGGGACTTGTAGTCTTGTCCTTGAGAAATGAAGGCTTCTCTTGTAGAATGGGAGGTGGAAACAAACACAGAGTAGGCTGGTCCCAACTTAGTAAAAATGTAATAGATAAGGGTACCATCTTCTTTCTTAACCTTAACACCTTTCAAGAGAAGTCTAAGGGTCTTGAACTTGGACAAAAAATATTCAATGGAAGAAAAATTATTGGGGTCTGTTGACCACTACGTGTCAACTAGCCTTAGCAGTACACCTTGTTTTCTTCGCAAAAGGGATAGCACTTGATTGACGTGTCCGTGCCATTCAACAGTCATCGTCGACCTTATCATATTATGTTGTAAACCCAATCTGCATGTGTGAATTGTAAATAATCTTAACAGAGCTGAGTCATGTATAAAAATTGCCTAGGTGGACCTAATTTTCTAGTGATAATCTATGTTCCGGAAGGTTTTTTGTCTCACCGATCCATGATCGGCAGAGTTTTCCTTCAGCCTAACGCCAAAGCCGGAATGAATTTTGTCATTAGAATCTTAGGGGAATCATATTGCATTGATCTGCTAGATTATAGTTGGTTGTAGAACTTGGTGATCTATGAGGGTCTATGTCAAATGGGTTTTCCCCCTTCCGATATAAAATTGTCAAAGTCATGATGTAAAGTATCTTAAGGGTTAGGAAATGTTTTAATCCCCTCATATGTCCTAAGTCCTAAGTCCTAGGTCCTAGGTGATTTTTCCAAAGGCTAAGATCGAGGATCCATTTAAAAATTAAAATTAAAAAATTGGAAAAATAAAAAAAACAATAAAAAAATAAAAGATATAAATAATTAAAAATTTAAAAAATATATATATATATAAAAATAAATAAAATAAATAAATAATAATAATAATAAAATTTTTAAAATAATTAAAAATAAAAAAATAAAATAAAATAAAATAATAAAATAATAATAAGTCAATTTTTTTTGAGTAAATAAATGAAGAATTTCAATTTTTAATATATATAAAATGCATTTAAAAATTCGACGGATGAGATTAAAAGATATCTTGATCCTCATCGGCGGTCGAGATCATTTTGACATGGATCACTCGAATTAGCCATTGAGAAATTTTCCTTTAAATAGGGTGCTAGTGGTCATTTGAGATCAGATTAGATTTGAGAGTCTAGTGCTAAAGAAAGCTCTCTTGTAGTCATTTTTTGTGCAATAAATAAAGACTTTGGGGTTAAAAATCTTGTTGGTGTTACTCTTCTGGAAATGCTGTAAGATCTTTTATTTTTCTGCATAATTTTATTTTCAGTCATCGATAATAGCTTGATGAAGATTGATTCAGACACAGGTATCTTCTCTGATCTCTGGAGTTTGAATGATAGTTTAGATTCTGAAAAATAATGGCAGGGATCTCCATTTGATCTGGATTTCACTACTGTTTTTCCCTCTATGTTAATGGTTGATTTTAAGTTGTGCATGAAATCTTAGTTTACCCGGCGTTAGGGGAAGTTTTCTAAAAGAGCCCAGCTAGTTTTTAATCCCGGGCTTATCATCTGAATTTTTTTTATGAATGCATGCAGGGGTTTTTGAAGTATCTCACATTAAAATTAAATTCTGATAATATTACTGTGATTATTGACAAATCTGGCTGCTTAAGAGTCGAAAATCTGTAAATGCTGTAATTATTTAGCTGATTTAGGGTTTTCAGTTTTGTTTTCTGCACATATTATTTTGGGGTTTTTTTTTTAGCCGTTACAAGTTGCAGGTTTTTCTGAAGATTTCCGAGGGTTTGATCAGAGTTATTTTGCTGTTCGGGGTTTATTTTTGTTGCAGGAAAAAAAAAATTCGAAATATTTTTTTTAGGCAGGCTGGATTGCTACCATACCTCCTGCGTGAATCCATTTTTCCTGATTATGCTAGCCATTCCAGCTTCCACGCAGCCATGCGTACATCATTGTCCACGGGTTCATTTTTTTTTCCTCACGCAACCTCATCGCTACCATAACCAACGTGCTTTTTTGCAGCCTCCATTTCCTCCAGCGTTCTGCTTTCCTTGCCACACATGCCATCCCTCTGTTGCAGACTTCATCACATTCGCTCCGGCACACAGTCTCTTCTCCCATCCACGCAGGTTTCTTGCCATCAATCACCGACCTATCCTTCCACCTGCGTACTGCCATACCTCTGCCCATTTTCAACTTTCCTCCTGCCCACGCAGCTCCAGCTCTCATCATTGCTCCACACAGTCATTGTTTTCCTCAAAGCGCAGCCTGCAAACCTGCAAGAAAATTCCCTTGACCCCCGAGATTGCTGTCGAAGTTTTCAAGCTGCCAGGTCTGCGTTCCTCCCTCGGCCATCACCTGTACACACACCAAAACAGTAAGATTTCGATGTTTTTTCTATCCGTGGGTGAAGCTTAAGATTAACATAGTTAGAACGCATTTGATTTTTAGGTTAACGTATCTTTTTTTAAATGAAGTGTGTGTTCACATAAAAAAAATAAAAAAATAAAAAATAAAAAAATAAATAAAAAATAATAAATAAATATAAAGGAATTCGATTTTCATTTTTGTTTGATATGGTTAGGGTGTTAGAGTATACACCTTTTTTTAATTTATTATTTAATTTTGAACTTATTTAACTTTAGGTTTTAGTTTTAGCTTTAGATATATTTAATTTTGTTTTGTTCCATTTTGATTTTGACTTTAAAATAATCACTCCAAAAAAAAATAAAATCATGAAAAGCATATAAAGGTCTAGTCCTTTAGTTTTCTTGATTAAGTTAAGTGTTATGATTAGTTTTATTTTTAAAATTTTAGTTTTTTTTATTTTTTTTTTTTTTTACGATCTTAATAAAAATAAAAAAAATTCCAAAAGCATAACAAAGTTTTCTTCTTTTTTAGATATTTGATTTTTAATTTTATTTCATTTTTAGATAAAAAGTTATAAAATATAAAAACTCATAAATGTTTAAAAAATAAAAAGGTCCCTTTAGTTTAAGTTTAGATTAGGACTTTAATTTTATTTTATTTCAACCTTTTAAATTAAAAAATAAAAAAAAAACAAAAAAAGGGCATAAAAGGCATAAAGGGTTTCTTTTAATTTAGTTTAGATTTTAATGTTATTTAGATTTTATATTTAAAGTTTCATTTACTTAGACTTTAGTTAGCTTAGTCTTGTTTGAAAATACAAGAAAATTGGAAATATTTTCCCAGATTCAGCTTGGGTCAAGGATTTGTCATGTTTGTTATATATCTTTTCTGCTGAGGCTAAAATTTGATATTTATCATTTTCACGTGGTTAAATATGCTTAGAAGATCATTTAAAGATTAGCTATATGAATTTGATCTCTGGTTAGCATTTAAAATTACGTGGTTATTTAAAGCGTTTAATCTTTCGAATTTTAATTGCTGGCATATTGTTAAGACATTGAGCATTTATCGAATATCTCGCATTTGGCAAAAGTTAACCTTAGTTTGAGTTATTTGATGGTAAATGATTGTTAATGAGCTCATATTTCTGCAAGCATTTGATAAATAATGATTCAGTGATTAACTCCACAAGGCACTGGTCTATTAACTTAATAAAATCAAATAAGTCCTTGTTTTCCCTTGTGTCTCCCAACCCAACTGGTCCACAGTTGGTCATCCATTGTCCCATAGGGTCTACCCCCCTTAGCCGCGGGAGATAGGCTTAAACGGAGGGATCGGGGATCAGGGTGACAGCGCTCGGTTTGAGTGTTGTTGTGACAATCTGTGCGACAACATTTTTTGGCGCCGTTATCGGGGATAGAGTTTTTCTGTCCCTGGCGTTTCAACGACATTCATCTTCTCATTTCTCATCATTCTTTCATCTTTCTCATCTCTCATTTGAGCTAGCAGATTCAACATTTTTTGGCATCATTTGGATCTTTTTATCGCCTTATCTTTCGTCATATCAGCAACTACTCTTCAGTTTGTTTCTTGTTTGGCTGGCGATTCCATTTCTTCATTTTTCCCAGACAAGAAACCTCTCTCATATTAGCTTGTTTGTTGCTTTTTGGATCCTAGAATTAGATTCATTGTTCAAGTGGCGACTCCACTTCTTTCATCTATTGATTTTCTTGAGCAGAGATCTCGTTCTATCATCCATTTGGTCCCTCGTTATTCATCATGGATTATTCGTTTAAACCATGCCATTTTACTGATGATCTCCATAATTTTCCGGAAGAGGCCATTTCTAAATTACTTTTGTTCTCAGATGGCGATTTAGTCACTGTTAGAAAGCATTTAAACAGGTTTACTTGTGTAATGATCATATATTGTAGACTTCCTCAATATAATCATGAAGATGTCAAAATGCGTCTATTTGTCCGTTCTTTAAAAGGTGATGCTTTGAACTGGTTTAGTAATTGTCCTCAAGATTCTCTCACTTCTTTACAAGACATTGTTGATGCTTTTAAAGATAGATATGGTGATCCAGATAGCTCGCCTTGTGCCCCTAAAATTGTGCAATGGAATGAAAGTAATCTTATAAAAGGTCCAACTATCGATGAAAGATTTCAAGACAATTCTTCATATCAGAATGTGCCATCCACCTGTACCATTGCAGATCAAATCCATGATAGTGGAAATGCAGGGACAAACTGTAAAAACAGTGTTGACAATGAAAAGGAAGATCAGAAGCAAATTATACAAGAACTAATGCGGTTGGTAAAAAATATGGAGGTCAATCAAACTAATTATGCCAATGACGTGAGAACTTTATGCACCCACCTGGAAAAACGTAATAAGGAGATGAAGATCATGAAAATTAAACACTCTGATTACATAACCAGCATGCAAAATCAACATGCTAAGGAAATTGAGGCCATGAAAACTAATCATGACACAGAAATTAGTTTTATGCAAAGCAAGTTATCAGGCTTAGAGGAAAATATGACGACCATGCAAGCAAATCATAAGAAAGAGATAAACTCTATGCAGCATTGCTTGATGACCATAAAGGAAAAGGAAAATAAAGTAATAAAAGATATGGAAGCTAATCATATATGTCTTCAGAATAAGTTACTAACCATGGAGGAAGACCATGCCAGGGAAATCAGTGCTATAAAGGTTAAGCACTCTAGCCAGACGGATGCCATTAAAATACAGTTTCAGTAATTTCAATAGCAATCGGAAGATGAAAGAAACCAAGGAACGTCAATAGATCAGGAGCCTCCTTATCTGTTACAACAAGCCCCATCTTGTTATGAGGTCCTTTGTTCCATTGAAAATGACTTGGATAAAAGGGAAATTAATAATAAGGTTGATGCTCACACGGTTAATCCACCAATCATTGAAGATCAAATTATAACTCATGGCACCTGTGAGATTGGTCCATCATCCTTGGTAGGGCAGATGCAGAATGAAGAAATACATGTCACGCATATCTTACTTACTTCATCTGAGAGTTTTGAAGCAGAAAGTTCCATGTCATCAGTGATACAGCTTGCCAAGAAGAAAAAGCGCAGGAAAAAGAGAACTAGAAGAAGATTTGATGCATTAGACAGCCGCGAGCAGCTTGATTTTCGGATAGGAAAAAGTCCTACCATATGCAGAATTGGACATGGCACATCCAACAAGCAGCTGACAGATTTGCCTGAAAGCAGGCAAATGCTCAGTATACACTATATTGAACACATTTGATGCCATGGGGCATCCTCTGTATTTCTAACCTCACTTCTTGTTTTTTCAGCATTTTCATTTCTGTTTTAGGATTAAATTTGCTTTTCTAGATAGTTAATAAATGAAGAGCTTATATCTTTCATGTGCTTAATGTTATATGATGGTTTTTTGGACGGACACTACTTGTATTTTGTTGTGTGTTGCATGGATGCAGATTCTGGATTCTCAAATTCCTACAGTGCAGCAACGTGTCCCCAAGTGGAGCCAGATGTTGACCACTACGTGTCAACTACCCTTAGCAGTACACCCCATTTTCTTTGCAAAAGGGATAGCACTTGATTGACGTGTCCGTGCCATTTGATAGTCATCGTCGACCTTATCATATTATGTTGTAAACCCACTCTGCATGTGTGAATTGTAAATAATCTTAGCAGAGCTGAGTCATGTATGAAAATTGCCTAGGTGAACCTAATTTTCTAGTGATAATCTATGTTCCGGAAGGTTTTTTGTCTCACTGATCCATGATCAGCAGAGTTTTCCTTCAGCCTAACCCCAAAGTCAGAATGAATTTTGTCATTAGAATCTTAGGGGAATTCTAGTGCGTTGATCTGCTAGATTATAGTTGGTCACAAAACTGGGTGATCTATGAGGGTCTATGTCAAATGGGTTTTCCCCCTTCGGATGTAAAATTGTAAAAGTCACGATGTAAAGTATCTTGAGGGTTAGGAAATGTTTTAATCCCCTCATAGGTCCTAAGTCCTAAGTCCTAGGTCCTAGGTCCTAGGTGATTTTTCCAAAGGCTAAGTTCGAGGATCCATTTAAAAATAAAAA
>APFE030207810.1:0-18782 GCA_000404065.3 Pinus taeda
GACCTAACAATAATAATATAAAGCCACAAAAATAACACTAGAGGGATTCTATGGGGCACAGTAATAACAATATGGTGAAAATAGGGGCACAACAATATTAATAAGGGGTACAACTACCATATTAATGGGGTAATCACTAGTATTATAGGGACCCAACAATTTTTGACTACGATACGAAAATATTTTGTAGCGCCTACAACCAAAAAAATTTCAGGGCTGCGTATGGGTTTTTGGAAGCTAGTTTCGGCCTACCAGTATCACCATTGGGTAACTGGATCCCATGTGAGTGGGGTGAGGTTATAACAAGGGTTGGAAGGTGTGAGAAAACCCTCTCTTGGAGTTTTTGAAGGAAATATCCATGTTTTGATTTTGACTACACATTTTAAATAAAATTTCTGAATTTCCTGAATTAAGGAAAACAAAGATGTATTTGTGGGTTGGAGTATATTGGGTTATGTGAGACAGCTGGGGTAACCTGACCTGTCCCCATCAAGTGGTATTAGAGCCTAGCTTTGTTATTTGGAGAATGTTAGAGCATGAAAAGAGTATGTTCACTCTTTGCTGATGAGCATTTTCACTCTTTGGTGATGCAGTCATAACAACAAAGGTTGGAATTAAAGTTCAGATATTGATTGTGTATGAAGACCTTTTGAATGGGTTGTTGTGAATGTATTTGAATGGAATTGTGAGCAAACAAATTCTTTGAACAAAATTTAAATTGATAGGCGAGAGGATACTTTGATGTATTTTGAAATAAGGCTATGCAGGTTATTAGGAACAAACTTGGATAAAACATAACATAGTGTTTTGTTCAAGAGGAAATGGACTTTAGTCATTTCTATGTGGAAAGTGGAAGTAGATCTGGAAGACAAATGAAGAGGTTGGAAGAAGTCCCATGTGATGGATATGGCATAGAGGTCAAGGAAGAGTTGACCCATGTACATATGTAATTTCCAAGTTTGAGGATAGTTTGATAGTGAAAAGAGATTGAAGAGAAAAGGAGCCTTACAACAGTAAGTGAGGTGATTACAGGAGAGTAAAGAGTTGATATTATCTTGAGAAAGAAGATATGGCATAGAGGTCAAGGAATATTTAATCCATGTACAAGTGGAATTTCCAGGTTTGAGGATAGTGAAAAGAAATTGAAGAGAAAAGGAGCCTTACAGTAGTAAGAGAGGTGATTGTAGGGGAGTAAAGAGTTGATATGCTCTTGAGAAAGAACAAGTGAATTGGTTGTAAAGGAATTCATTTAGCAATATTGTGGAAGATAAGGTCTTGTGGTAGATCTCATAAAAACATTTGAATGTAATGTTTGTGCTAATTTGGTCATTAAAATATTTGTGTTTGCAGGATTGAATTGGTAGTAGCTGCCATAACAAGTAAGCTATGTCAAAGGAAAAGGAATAGGGAAAGTATCTTAGATGAAAATGGTGAAAAAATCCGACAAAGAAACTAAGAAGAGTGAGTGGTTGAAGATGCAGCAACCGACAACTTTGAAAGCTAAGGAGCAAGCATGCTAACGAAGAGGTTCTAATGCAAAGAAACTAGAGAAGAGAAGATACAAGGAGGATGACTTGGTATTGAGTGACAAGCAAAATATTTGTTACAGGGAAAAGAAGGGCTTGTTGCAGCTCACTAGTAGACAAGGAGAATTCAGTAGAGGAAGAGATGAATATGGTTGTTATTAGTCATAATAGGGGTTCAGAGGAAAGTCACAAGCAAAAGATGAAAAGTGCCAAGACAGTTGGACAAAAGGTAGTGACTGATGAAGGATTTGAGAAGGATATGGTTGAGAGAAGAACTCAATCATGCAAAACAATTGCTACAGGAAATTCAATATGACCAAAGTTATGATCAAGAAGAATGGTACTGAACAAGGAGGTCTACAGAAACAAAGGGATAGCAACAGTAAGAAGAGTTCTACAACAACAGTTGTGTGAATATTGAATATGAGTTAATACTATTTTGTTTTTAGTTAATTGTGGATTGAGAGTTGATTACAAGTAGCAATGATGAGTGTTTGCAACTAAGGATGATGGCAAGGAACCTTGTGGTAGAAAGTGAGGAAGAATATTAAATTTATCAAAGGAAGAAGGTAAGTCAATTGCATGCAGAAGTCAGAAGAGAAGAGAGTGCTCAGATGAAGATTCCAAAGGAAGAAGTCAACATAAATATCAGGAGAAGACTTGGCTTGGAAGAGCTTAGTATGTTAGTTATAAACAGGTTGATGGATTCAACTTATTGCAGTGGCTTGTGTGTAGTTTACAGTGAGCAGGGAGAAGATCATGGAAGAAGAATATTTTTGACTATTGAAAGTCATAGTAAAGGTTCAGAGAGAAGCCATAGTAAATCAAGTCAGGACAATCTTGATAGAGAAGTATCTAAAATCAAATGACAAATAGAGATTATGTGAGGACTGCTACAGAAAGATGAAGAAGACCAAGGTTATAGACGAAGTCTTTGGAAGAGAGTGAAATGGAATTGTTGTGGGTGAAGCTAAGATAGAGATCAAATTCTCAGTTGGAGGAAAAGCTCAAGGGAGTTGAGTTGGAGCCGTGGAAGAACAACCTAAGGGTGATTAACACATGTGATGAAGCAGATGAAGATTTGATGAGTAGCCTAAAGATATTAAATTTTAGCCAAGGACTGAGGTAGAAAATGAAATAGAAAAAAGGAAAGAAGGAAGGTATAGTTGGTTGTGTGAAGAGACAACCTATGATGTATTGGAAAGTTTGGATAGTTCAACAGCTAGTAAAGTTCAAAGTTCACAACGAAAGCAATAGAATTAGGTACAACTTGAGTAAAGATCTCATGAGATATTTTAAGTTTCATTATGTAGGTTACAGTTGAGGAAGGTGAGGATATTTCTAGCAACCTAGAGAAAAGAGTGCTCGCAGGGTTCTGAAGAAGAGAGCCAAGAAGATGCCAAAATCCCAAACGCAGGAGAAGGTTTGGTGAGGTATCATGTAGCAAGGTGGAGAATTGTTACTGTAGAGGCATGTTGCAACTCAAGAGTTGTAGTTGTCACGAATACCAGATGTATATGACCAGGAGGTCATATATTTTTTCGTACTGTCGAAGTTTGATGTAGGTGCGTAGATGGAGCACAAAGTTTGATGAAATTTGGACCAGAGCTTGCCAATGTAATAGGGTGGTCACATGATGATGTTGGTTGAAATTTTAAATGTTTTGTAGATATGTGCATTTGGAAATGAGTTTTGTTATTTAGAGGAATTATTTCCTAATGTAAATGTAATTTTAGTTTCCCTATTTTGTGAGAAGGGGAAACAAACCATCACTTGTGACTCTTGGTTACCCATGTCAACTTTCTTTATAAAGACATGAGTATTTGAGAAGAGGCAAGAATAAGTGTAGTAATAGAGAGGTCAAACTCCAATGCGAGGAGAAGAGGCAGAGGTCGAGGGCCAGGGCTACACATGCCCACAATGTATATTTTGGCTAGTTTAATGTATGTATGAATTCGATTAATGGTCAACTTTTTTAGATGCCTTTGTGTTGTTTATTTTCCTCTATTTGACTATTACTAATGAGCTTGTTTGTCTACACTATTAAGAATCTGAAATGTGTTGAGAAATGTATCATGGTTGTATGCCTTCATGTCGAATGTATAGGTGCTGAGTAATGTCATGGTTGTGTGCTTTTATATCAAATCGATATGCCTTTGTATAAATGTGTTTGGGGCGGAATATGTATTTACCTGTATGTATGAAGTTGTAGCTTCATATGGATGTCGTAGTGGTTGCTAAAGTATTTAGAATGTGGGATTGCGAGTCTAGGGATGTGTGTAATCACTGTTGGTATATGGTAATGCCACATATGTATTGTAGAAACCATGTGTTGTTGGTGTACAATTGTGAGACCCTGTAATTCGATGAACCAATTGATGTTAAGAGATGACGACTTAATTGTTGTGTGCTTTAGTCGTGTACCTTTTGATTTCATTTTTTCCAACCCGTGATGGATTGGTTGTTGTGCGAATGTGTGTGAGTTGAGCGATGTTAGAGCAAAACAGAGTAACTACATTAACGCCTCTTTGACTGGTTCAATTGGTGAAGTGCATGGGGAGGTTGCCCATTTGCCTTTCACCTCCCCATAAGTCGAAAGGACACTTTTTTGGAAGTGCTACGAAAACATTTCATAGTGCCTATAGGTTTTCGATTGCACTACGAAAATATTTCATAGCGCCTACACTTTTTTTTTAGGGTTGTGTATGAGCTTTTGGAAGCCAGTTTCGGCCTGCCAGTATCACTGTTGGGTAAGTGGGTCCCATGTGAGTGGGGTGAGGTTAGAACAAGGGTTAGAAGGCATGAGAAATCCATCTCTTGGAATTTGTGAAGGAAATCTCCATATTCTGATTTTGACTGCACATTTTAAATAAAATTCTTGAATTTCTAGAATTAAGGAAAACAAAAATGTGTCTGTGGATTGGAGTATCCTAGGTTATGGGAGACAAATGGGGTAATCTAACGTGTCCCCATTAAAATTTGACACCTCAACACCGTGTTCTCAAAATCTAGTGGCTAGGTCCAATGAAAACTATTATGAATCAAGTGACTATGATTAGGTAAGCCTTTGCTAAAGTCTACTTCTACACATATCCCGGCAAAGGAAAAAATTGATTTTTCAACTCTTTCTAGATCTTTCTTTATGCATTTTGCCAAAGTATTTTTGATTCCCTCTAGTACCTCGTGGTGCCAAAAAGGAAGGGGAAGATTATGCACTCTCACACAGACTGACATTTTAGAAAATACCAATGTGTTGACATCAAAACTTGGAAACCATGGAGTTATAAAAATACTTGTTCTCCCCAAAAGCCATGGCCCCTCATTTAGAGCATAATCCGAGTCTTTTTGTAAGTCAAATTGTACAATAAAAAATCCTTTAAAGCATAGATGAATGTCACAGTTGGGAGTCCAATTAGTGAAAACCCACTGATATAGATCCTTCGATTTGCGATTGGAGTGCATCAAACAAATCATTTACCTCTGATAGATTGACTTCCATAGCTGGACTGTGTTCCATCTGATCAACAATATAAAGACATGGGATATTCTAGCTTTGCACAAGTATACTATGCACCTTCTGGCCACCTGAGATGGACTAGAAAATTTTGCATGATCAACTTGAGCTTGAGGATCACCCTTGCTTTTCAATGCATCCCTATATGAAATAGAACCTTTGGGATTGTTGATTCCTAAATAACCTCCCGACAACCTTTGGGATTGTTGATTCCTAAATAACCTCCCGACAACCTCAAGTTTATGATAATGAAGAAGTTATGATTGATGCAGTAATCTTTAATTCGTTTATCATCTTTTGTTTTACCTCACAAATTAATTTTGTAAATTCATTAGAATGTCGATAGTATTTTGAATATTCTGCTTCAAATATTTTACGAGAACTAAGGCCTGAACCCTAAAGATAACACATTACTCCTCCTATACAAAACACATTAACATCAACTCAGAAATCTGGAGCAGGAGAAATACAAATATCATACTCATAGATAAAAAATGCGTGACTCACCAACCACTAGGCCGAATTATTCCCATAGGTATCCAGATGTAAATAGAAACCAAGTACGACTGGCAGGAATTGATTGTGATCCACGGGTCCAAAAACCTTGATCTCTGTGATATAAGAGAAAAGAACTGGACGTAGACAACGAAAAAAACGCAGTAGTCTATAACGCGACTTTTTGAAAGCCTTTCCGGGGATCTTTCCGGCCAAAATACGGCAGCAATTCATTGGAATCCCATGTTTGATAGCTAGTTTCTGCACAATCAATGGCTCCCAGGGGTTTTTCAAGGCGCTGAATCCAAATATGCAGTTAAAAACCATTTTAACTGCTAAAAATCAAGATTTAACCTCATTTCTTCCACCGGATTCCGTCACCGGAATCTCCAAAAAGTCGCATTATAGACAACTCCGAAAAAAACACCACTTCCAATCAGAAAATATCCATTTCACAGAGCTACTCAGGATCTCGTAGATCAAAGAAAACTCAGCCAACAAAATCTCGATCCATCCTTCCAGCTCGAATAAAAACTTTCTATGGCAGTCAAAAGCAATCCAAGCCTGTGCATCTTCAGCCTCGCAGATCTCAAGACTTCGACCTTCTATGCTAAACACAGTTATCTCATATGAAAGTCCTCCTCGCATACCCTGGGTTCTTGAATTTGCCAGTGGTTGTCCTGTAGTTGGCAGCAGCGCTTGGAAAGCATCTTTAGGCTTCGTAAACCCTAGCTCGGCTCACAAACGCCATTTTTTCCAGCTACCAAAAACTAAATTGTATATCACCTCACTATTAAATATAAAGCAGTTGTCTATAATGAACTTTTTGAAAGCTTTTTTGGCAGATTTTTCCGGTCAAAATCCGGCAGCAATTTATTGGAATCCCAAGTTTGATAGCTAGTTTCTGCACAATCAAAGGGTCACAAGGGTTTTTCAGGGTGCTGAATCCAAATATGCAGTTAAAAAACCATTTTAACTGCTAAAAATCAAGATTTAACCTCATTTCCCGCCGAAATCCGTCACCCGGAACTCCAAAAAAGTCTCCATTAAATACAATCCAAATATAAAACAAAGTCTCATTATAGACAACTCCAAATATAAAACAATATTAAAGGTTTGGCGTTGTCAAACATGAACGACATTGTAATCAATTAACAACTAACTATATAGTAGCAATAGAAAAGTGATTAATTGCCCAAACTAGATCAATAGGTTATATTACATGCTGTAAGACTTCCTTAGGTTATATTGCATGCTGTAAGACTTCCTTTTTAATCTCTATTGTTACCATTCTTTAGGTTATGTTACATACTTTAACATTCCCTTTTAGTTATAATTGTTACATTCTTTAGCACTAACCTGCCTAAGTGTTGTTTCTAAAACTAAAAAATAATTCTTCCTAATAGTTTGGTGAAGATGTTTGACATCTAATCTCTAGATCCACAAAATTGAAAGGAAATTTCATCATTGTTGACAATCTTGCAAATGAAGTGATAATGAGTGTCATTGTGTTTTCTTTTTAGGTGAAACACATAGTTTTGGATAATGCACTTGTTGACTTGTTGTCACATAAAAATAGAAGGTGGTTCCTTTTTAACACATGCAATATATTTAAGAGTATTTTTAGCAATACTGCATGCATTGTTTTGTACTGCCTATACATATTCTACTTTTGTGGAAGATATTGAGACAATGGGCTACTTCTTAGATACCCATGAGATCAAATTTGTTCCTAAATGAAAAACATATCTTGAAGTGTAATTCCTATCAGTTATGCCATTAACAAAGTCACAATTAGTGTATTTTGTAAGTGTGTTGCCTTCAAAAGTTGTGGACCACAATCTATAATCAATGCTACTTGCATTTTATATTTAAAAAAAAATAAAATCGTACTTCTAAGTGAGAGTCCTTGGGAGACTTCATAAATATGAAAATGTAACTATCGACATACATAACTTCAAGTCTTGTTGTAGTAAGATACATGAGGCTACCTACAAGCCTCTTATATAATGTTGAATCAATTGTTGGTTATTTATCTAGGCTTGATCAATTTTGTTCGTATCACCATAAGTGTTTTTGCTGGTTTGCATTTGTGCATCTTAAACCTCCTTAAAATTTGTAGCATATTTTTGTTAACCGTTCCGTCCCTTGTCCCCAATAGGAAATAAAATGGGTATACTTTCCATACAACATGTTGCCGCACCGATCTGACCCAGCTGGCGACAATCCCAGTTCGCGACGAGAGGAGACCCATGGGCGGACGAGCGTACCTTTTCGCCTTCTCTCTCCACCAAAGGGCAACAATCCGCGCACTATTCCTGCATATTATATCCCCTCAACTGATCAGCTTCACGCTTCGGGTCAGGCTTCGATAGTCTGCTGGCGAGAAAATAAAAAAACATAACCAATACGGGGAGACAAGGGTGAAACCAAAGCCATGGATCTAGCGCTTTGCACATGACAATCCTGGCGAAATGGGGAAGCGTTCAATTGGCTTGCATTGATCAGAGAACCAATTCGCGACAGGCATCCCTAGCAAGCATTAGCGATGAGCTTGTTGACGCCAGCTCTAGGAGAAGCTAACTATATACGCCATGCATCCTCGTCGGGGTAGCATGGATACAATACCTTGAGCAGATTGCTTAACTTTTATTCCCAAAAAGTATTTCATGAGACCAAGATTTGTCATCTCAAACTCTCTTTTCGTGACAGCTTTGAAATCATTTAACAATATATTTCTAGTATATATCATATCATCTACATAAATAGAAACAAATTATCTAACATACGATTTCCAGAATATATCATATTATCAACACAAAGACACACTGTAAGAATCTTACCTTGATGATCTGATTTGGTAGAAAGCCTAGGCTCATCATTGCTCATACCAAACCTGTTGTTGAGTAAATAAGAGACAATTTGGTGGTATTAAGTTCTCAGAGCTTGGTTTAAGCCAAACAAGGTTTTCTTCTACTTATACACTTTGTACTCTTAGCCTTTTACTTCAAATCCTGGTGGATAATCTGTTGGGAATCACGATTGTCATTAGACTAAACCCTACAAGCATTAGTAAACAATCACATCGCCAAAGATAATGATCCATGAGAGTTGGTTATTCCAATTCACGAAACACACATGGAGCATTGGTTTATCTAATGTCCAACAATCTCCCCCCCAATGCGAGTTGGGTGCGTATTGAACTCGTGACCTATGTTTTGATACCACTTGTTGGGAATCACGATTGTCGTTAGACCAAAACCCGTAGCTGTTAGTCAAAAATCGCATCGCCAGAGATAAGGATCCACGCGAGTCAATTAGTCCATGTCACGAAACACATGGAGAGCGTTGGTTAATCCAATGTCCAACACAATCTACATACATCTCAAATTATAACTTTTCATTCAATAATATTGACTTCACATCCATCTAATACATTGGTCATTTGTTCTAGGGTGCAATTGCTAACACAAATCTAATAATATTTGACTTTATACTGGAGCAAAGTTTTTACCATAATCAATACTGGGTTTCTAAGCAAACCCTTTGGAAACTAGCTTTGCCTTATGTTTCTCTACCTTTGCTTTCTAAGTCAATTTTGTATTGTACACCCACTTAATAAAAATGTTGGTTTTATCCCTTGAGAGATCAATAAGAACACATGTCTCATTCCTTTCAATGGCTTCAATTTCTTCATATGCTCTTGTTTTATTGCCTCTTCAAAATACATAGGTTAATAGGATAAGGCAAAGTGAGCTTGTTGATCCATGTCATCACGTTACAAAACTCGTTGGTGTTAGTCAACAATCACATCACCATAGATAAGGATCCACGAGAGGTGATTAGTCCATGTCACGAAACTGATGGAGAGCGTTGGTTTATCCAATGTCCAACATAATCTACATAGATCTCAAATTCTAAGTTTTCATTCAATAATATTGACTTCACATCTATCTAATACATTGGTCATTTGCTTTGGGGTGCAATGCTAACACAAATATATTAGTATCTCACCTTATACTGGAGCAAAGTTTTTACCGTAATCAATAATGGGTTTCTAAGCAAACCCTTTGGAAACTAGCCTTGCCTTATGTTTCTCTACCTTAGCTTTCTAAGTCAATTTTGTATTGTACGCCCACTTAATACCAATGTTGGTTTTATCTATTTAGAGATAAAAAAGAACATATGTCTCATTCCTTTCAATGTTCTCAATTTCTTCATATGCTTTTTTTTTTATTGCCTCTTCAAAATACATAGCTTGATAGAATAAGGCAAAGTGAGCTTGTTGATCCATGTCATCGCGCTACTCATAGATTCCCCTTAAGCTCCTTATTTTCTAAGTTCTCATCGGAGCCATTGATTCACTACTCGAAGAAGGATTTTTCTCTCATTTCTTACTAAAGGTATTGATTCACTACTAGAAAAAGAATTATTTTCATATGTTCTTCTTGTCTTTGCCCCTGTAATCATGATAGTCTTAGTGGAGGTACTTATTGTCCTAGAATTTCCACCCATTCATCTACTTATCTATTTAGAGAAATGGATTTTGACTATCCATTAGTTCATTTTCATCATCAATCCAAGATTTCCTTCCAAGAATTTTACATCTCTACTCACCACAAATCTCTTGGTGACTAGGTTATACAATCTATAGGGTTTCTATTAATCAATATACCCAATTAAGATGCATTTTTCACTGTTCTTGTAAAGTTTTATTCTTAGCTCTTTCGGGACATGTAGAAAGGAAATACAAACAAAAATTATGAAGTGATAGACACTTCTCTTCATTCCATTCCGTGATTCTTGAGGCACTTTACCTTTCATCCTTGTTGTTGGAGATCTATTCAATATGTAGATTGAACAAACAATAACTTCAACCCAAAAGTCATTGGATATATTTATATCTTTGATCGTTTCTTGCCATTCTCATGATGGTTTGATCCTTCCTTTCAAGCACTCTAGTTTGATGTGGAATATAGGCGTTGGTGAACTACCTTTTAATTCCCTATTATCTACAAAATTTGCAAATTCCTTTGATTCATACTCTCCTCCATTTGATTTGAGCAGTTCACATATTTTCCACTTTGATTTTCCATTACAACCATAAATTCTTTGAACTTTGTGAATGTTTTAGATTTTTTTTGGAGGAAATATACCCAAAATTTCCTACTAAAATCATCAATAGATACTAGAAAATAAAAGCTTCCATCGACGAATCAAGCTTCCATGGGTCCACGTAGATTTGTGTGGACTAGTTTTAAATGCTCCTTGGATTTGTAGGATGTTGTTGGAAAGATATCTCTTATATGTTTTCCAAGGATCTAAATTTCACAATGGTTGGTTTGTTCATTAAATATAGGAAGTCCCTTAACCATTGGTTTCTTTTACAAGAAACTAAAACTCCTAAAAGATAGATGACCATACCTAAGATGTCACAACCAAGTCTTACCTATACTTGAGACATTTTTTGCATATGATTGTGACATATTTACACATATCAAATTCAACGAGAACATTCTATTCTTGGTCATTTGAACCTTTGCAATAATCCTTCTACTAGGTGGCTTATCCAAGGTTATGCATGTGGAGTATTGAGTATGATATCATAAGCATTTTGATGCAAGTGTCCTATAACTATCAAGTTATGTATGAGATTAGGCACATAGAGGACATCAACAATATATTTCTCCCCATCTTGTTCGGTTGGAATAACACAACCCCTTTACCTAAGGCCTTAACTTGATAATCATCTCCTAAAGTAGTTTAAGATTTAATAGATTTATCAAAGCTAGAAAATAACTTTCTGTTATCTATCATATGATTGTTGCAACCACTGTCTAGCAACCAAAGATCCTTGTTGTGATCTTGTTCAATTATTTGTCATGAAATGAACATTGCTTAGATGTTTCTTCTTTAGTGTTGGAGACATTAGCTTTTCCCTTGTTTAGATCTAGTTTTTCTTTCTACAATCACTTTCACAGTTGCCATACTTTTTGTAATAGTAACATTGGAATTTGGATTTGTCTTTCCATCTTTTACCTCTTCCCCTTTGATTCTAAGAGTGTTTAAGTTAATTTGATTGTTTTGATGTTGTTATTTCTTCTACTTGACAATTACATCTACCTTTTTCACCTCTTTCTCTATTTTCTCTACCTCTGCCTCTACTAATGAATGTATGATTCTTGAAGGCATGTTCTAAAGATTTGTCTTCCGTGTTGATTCTTGATTTATGGGATAAAAGAGAACCCATCAGTTCTTTTTTTAGTGTAGTTAGATCTTTGGACTATTCTATGACAATGCAAATAATTTCAAATTTAATTTTTCGACAATTTTTTAATATTCAATCTTCTCTCCATGAATCTAGAGATGATTTACAATTCTTATCGCTCTAGTCATGAACTAGTCAATGTTCTTTCCTTCCTTCATCTTCAAGGTTTCAAACTCTCTTTTTAGAGTTTGAAGCTTCACTATCTTCACTTTGTCATTTTTCTTGTATGCTAACTCCAAGGAATCTCAAGTTTGCTTTGCACTAGATGCTCCTATTATCTTACAAAAAATCAAGTCATCCACTGAAATTTGGATCCAATACTCGGCCTTATTCTTTTTTTTTTTCTCAGTTTTGCATGTTTATTTCTTTGGCCATTTTTCATGGCCTAAATATTTATTTGATTAGGACATGAGAAGTCATTCTCTATTGGTTCTCAACATTCATGGAATTGCAAGAATATTTTCACCTCAAAGACTAGAGGTCATAGTTCTTGCCAATAAGAATTGATCTTTGTATTTGCCCTAGATTACTTGTAGATGTCATTAAAAACAATGTACTCCCAATTTTTCAAATAAACCTTCAATTTGGTACTTTTACTTGATCTGCAATTGAGCTAATGTTAAACCCCCTATGCATGTTCACCAATTGTTACTTCTCTTTTGATGTATATTTGCCACAAGTTTCTTAGCTAGTTATGGGTGTGTTTGATGAGTTTTGAACTTGAGACAACTCTTAATAATAAGTTAGTTGTGAAATTGAGTATGCAATTACACCATTGCTCGTTGTTAGTATATAAGAATCCTAACTCTATGTAGATTGCAACACTAGTGTATGCCTATGGTTTCTTATACAATGAGCTCCTTTATTCAACTCTCTTCCAAACCATACATCTTTGTCTTTCAATCCCAATTCAAATATGTGCAAGATTCTTCTTGCTTGTATTAATATAGGCCACACCAAATTGTACAAATCCAAATCTTCTCTTCTTGGGTTTTGAAAACACAAACTTGAGGGCCCCACTAAACTAGAATGTGATGTCTGAAAACCCTCACATCAGCAATAGGTACAAACTCAACTGGTTAACTAGTTTCACCTCCTTATAAACATTCTTCACCCACGTTTCCCAGAAAGAATAAATCAACTCAAAAACTTTCAAGAATGGCACTCTGAAAACAGATTTCCAATGGATACAGATGAATAATATGTCAGATACAGAGCAGTCTGACATAGAAAAGATGCACAATTATACAAACTATCAGATTGTTTGTATGTTGCAAAATATAGATGATATAGCGAAAGATGTGCTAGAGATTAAAGAACATATAAAGAAAATGCACACAAGCTATAATGAATGTTTGGGAATTCAGAATGAGCACAAACAGCGGTTGAATGATGTCAATTCCAACATGGGAATAATCTCCAAGTCCCTCGAACACCTGAGAGAAGCATTACCACACCCTACTTCTCCACCTCATTATAGAGAAGTAGCTCTTTCAGCCTTAAAGCTAAAGTTTTCCTCTGGTACAGCAGAACCAAAAGAGGGTCTTAGGAGTATTTTGTTCAAAAACATTGACAATATAGATACTGCTAAGATTGAAAAAGTAAGAACAGGAATAATGTTAGCCAGAGAAAAAACAGACTTAATGCGAAATAGGCTAACTACCTTTCCTAGTATTGAAAGTTTGAAGTTACCAAAGGGCTACGTCAGTCTCAAATCCTTTGTGGAAAATGGCCAACCATCTACTCCACAAATTTTGGCCATGTCTGGTGTTACCTCTACTTCTGCAGATCAGTCCCAAGGAGAAACTGGTTCCAAACGAGATAGAGAAGATACATTTTCTTTCTCTCATAAGGGAAAAAAGGGTGACGGGGATACCTTTGCACATAGCGCCTCAGCTGATAGTCCTTTTTCTAGATTTAAAGATAATTTAGGAAGTGTCCCTGCCAGATTTGATAATCCATCAGCTAAAGGATTTGGTAATACACTTCTGGTAAATATTGATTGTATGAAAGGCGAAGATGTCATAACAGTTTTTCACAATGTGCATGCTTGGGCACTACAGAGAAAAGCTGAAACTAAAGCACCTTGGTCAGACATAGTTACACAAATTGTTTGGTCATTCACTGGTATTCTGAAACAATGGTGGGAAAAATTGTCTGAAGAGGAAATGAACAATATTATTGAACATCCAACAGATCCCCTAAGAGCCATTTTTGATGCACTAAAACATGAATTCATCGGAGTCGTGCCAGAAAATTCAGCACATCATGGCCAACTCTTTTTATCTCAAAGATTGTGTAACATAGATTACTTACATGATTATTACTGTGTTATGCAAAAACTCCTTTATCAAGCAGCAGATCCTCATAATGTTGCTTATTTGAGGTATTACATAGCTTCAATGCCAGGGAAAATTCCAGATCTGATTAATCAGTACATTGAAGCCAACAAGATACAAATTGAAAATTCTTCATTTGCTGCAGTACATCAGATGATAGTATCAATCCTGCAAAGAGAATGTGCGTCAGAAAAAGCAAAAAAGAATTTCAAAAAGCAGATGCATTTTAGCACAAAATTCTATAATAATTTTGCAGAAACTTATGATTTTGGATGTAGAAGCAAATTTAACAAGAAGGTGCCTAAAACTTCTTGTTCATGCCAGACAGCTAAGTATATTCCAAGAAAGAAATACTATCCTTCTAAGTTTTCTCAAAAGAGGAGGACAGTGTTTAGAAAAAGAGCAAAGCCTTCTAAAAGAGTGACCTGTTTTATATGTGGAAAAGAAGGCCATTATGCAAATGCATGCAAAAACAAAAAGACTAAAAAACAACTCAAGATTATGGATGTATTCACTTCAGTCCATAATCCAGAAGATTGGGATCTCATATCCCACTCAGATGGAGAATATTTTGAAATCTCCAGTGATTCTTCTGATTCAGACATCGAAGAGTTTCCTAATATCAGCAAACTAAGATTAGAATCTGATTCCTCTGATTCTGATGAAACTTTTATTGCTGACATTAAGATGTTTTCTTTCAATAAAACAGATAATTTGCAGAATCAGATTGATGACGTAAAGGCACAATTAGCCCAGCTTGCGCCAGCCCAGTTAACAGCCAGAAGAAGATTGAAAGAAAATTTGGAGAATTTAGAAAAACAATTGCCTTCTAGAAGCATTACTGAGGATGAGTATTTCAAAGCAAGAGAGTTTGATTCAATGTTCAAACCATTGAGTATTACAGAAGCCTCCCAAGATACAGGTATGGATGAAATCAATACTCTCAAGGCGAAAATTAGCAGTTTAGAATCATCTATTCATATGACAAGAACAGAAATGCTGCATTTATCAACCAAACTTCAAAAGCTTATTTCTGAATATGATGATGTTAATGCAAAATTGACAAGAATTCTGCTGAAGGATTTTCCAGAAGACATTCCCATGAAGTCTAAAGAAGTAGATTTAGTAAACATCAGGGGAATAGGTGATAAAGTGGTAATCCCTTTGAAAATCAAGTTGCCAAATATCAAAGAATACACTTTAGATGCACAAATTGATTCTGGAGCAATGTGCAGTTGCTGCAAATTTGGTGCAATTCCTTCCTATTACTGGCAGCCTACCAAACTCTCTTTCAGAGCTGTAAATAAACAATTGATGTAGATTAACCACATATCTCCTGATTTTCCAGTTTATTTGAATCATGTACAAACGTATGTTACATTGTACAGTTTTGACACAGGGTCAGATATTTTGTTGGGACAAGATTTTTTAAAAAGGTTCCTACCAGTTACATTTGGGACAAATTCTCTTACATTCACAACTAATGACGGACCAGTGATGATTCCAGCAAAGAATGAATACCAGCTCAAGGTCGATCCCAGCGAAGAAGACAATTTGCAGGACACTATGGAGAACCTCGCCAAGATTCAAAAAATTGTCAAACATGCCGAAATACACGGACAGAAGACCTTACAGGCAATCTCGGATAAGCTACGTCAAGATTGCACAGCAAGCAGGCCAGATGCTTTCTGGACCAGGGAAAAATATTTTGTAGCATTACCTTACAAAGAGGGGTATCAGCCTAAAGCACAGAAAGCAAGTGCAAATCATATGTCACCCACTGAACAAGATTTGTGCAAACAAGAAATTCAACAGCTGCTACAACAAAATCTGATTGAACCTTCTAAAAGTCCATGGGCCTGCCCAGCCTTTTACGTCAACAAACACAGTGAGCAAAAGCGTGGCAAGATGAGGTTGGTCATTAATTACAAAATACTGAATGAAGCTCTCATGCCTATCAGGTATCCTCTTCCCAATAAAGAATTATTGCTTGCTAAAATAGCTAATGCCAATGTGTTCAGCAAGTTTGATCTAAAAAGTGGTTTCTGGCAAATTGGCATCCTTCCAGAAGATAGGTATAAAACAGCATTTACTGTTCCTCATGGCCAATATCAATGGACAGTTATGCCGTTTGGTTTAAAAAATGCTCCATCTGAATTCCAAAAACGGATGGAAGATATTTTTGGAGGGGTAGAATATGTCATTGTATATATTGATGATTTGCTTGTATTTAGCAAGGATGTAAATACCCATAAGAAGCATTTAGAAAATTTTTATGAGATGGTATATAAGCATGGTCTAGTTCTATCTGACACAGAAGAGAAGTTTCAGATTGGGAAAGTCAGAATAGACTATTTAGGATTACATATAGAACAAGGTAACATTGAGCTTCAGCCTCATGTTCTCCTCCATCTTTTAAAATTCCCTGATACTCTCCTTGATAAAAAAATGCTCCAAAGATTTTTAGGTTGCTTGAACTACATCCGACAGTTCTATGAGAAGCAATCTGAAGACACCAATATTCTGGAGAAAAGGCTCAAGAAAGAAAGAATTGGATGGTCCGATGAAATGACAACAGCAGTAAGAAATATAAAGAGTAAGATTAGAGGACTTCCAAGACTGAAATTACCTGTTACTAATCTTCCACTCATTCTTGAAACAGATGCATCTGATCATACATGGGCTGCAGCATTATTACAGAAACATGGTAAGAAGGAACTTGTATGTGCATATGCTTCTGGTAGCTTTAATATCTCAGAAGTCAAGTATCCATCTTCTCATAAAGAAATACTTGCTGTAAAAAGAGGAATCCAAAGGTTCCGACTGTTCTTGAAGAGTGTTAGATTTTTAGTCAGAACTGATCTGAAGCATATGAAAAGCATTCTGGCTAATAAGAAATTGTTAGAACAAGGGAATACCAGAGTTCTAAGATGGGCTCTGTGGCTAGAGGGGTTTGATTTTGACATTGTCTATAAATCAGGAGATGAAAACTACCTAGCAGACATGCTGACAAGAGAAGGAGCTCCACAAATTAAGGACATTAAGATGTTCAGAGGGGAAAGTTCTTCGCACAAAAGCCCTATCCAGTCTAGTGTCTGTCAGCCAAACTTCTTTTCAATCTCGATTTGTAGCCAGTGCAAATGGGAATTATGCTGGGATTGTTTTGTTTTAAGAATTAAATCTTTACCAGTCGAAGTCGTTCAAATCATTTTGCAAAAATGGTTTGATTCAGAAAATGGCATGGTAGCTTATCTCAGTGAGTCACCTTACAGAGATAGGCCATGGCGGGTTTATTATTCACTCTCTCGAGAGCCAATTCCTATTTGTTTTGGTTTTATCCAACATACAGATTGGACATGGCAGGATTATTTCTCCATTCATCAGAGGGCCAGAATACAAGGCTATGTGAGGGTCATTGCCTATGCAACACAGTTAGATGGCGTCAACAATTGGTGGAGCCCCTGGTTCAAATTGTTCATGTTCAAGTATATGCCCAGGAGTGAACATATTTGCAATTTTAATTTCAAAGAGACCATTAGTACATTAATGTGGGAAATTCATATTGCTGCTAGATATGACTACACAATAGAGTTTGAATTCCTTCATTCTGGAACAGAAGTAGCTCTACTAGAACGGCAACAAGACGAACCGTCATTCAGTGTAAAAGTCAGATTCCATGGAGAAATTTCTACAGATCCCAGGAAGCGGCCAGCAAATGTATTCAATTTTCCATTTTTCTGCTGTTTTTTGGAAGCAGCACCTCCATGGCTTGATGATTCCTTGCCTCATCATATATTCACCCCTGACATAGACCAGCTCTTAGAGATAGATCATGAAGACAGTATTGATTCAGATGACTGGCAATACAATAGCGATTGATGTATATGATCACTCATCAGATATCATATGCATTTCAAAGTTTTCGTGGGTTTTTCTTCAAAATCTCCACTTTGTAATCAGCATTTCTAGTTTTCGTGGGTTTTTTCTTTAAAATCTCCACTTTGTAATCCCCATTTCTAGTTTTCGTGGGTTCTCTTTAAAACATCCACTGTGTATTATTCATAATAAAAAAAAAAAAAAAGGGGGACGATTAACACTCATACACAATTTAGCCCCCCCCCGGCGAATGAGGGGGAAATTTTTTTGTAAATACCAAAGCAAAACATGCAAAATTATCAATAAACTGAGATCCGTGTCTCTCATGACTCCTGTCCGAAACGTGTCAGATTCGGTCCCCATATGGCACTGACTCTAAGGGACGAGATAACAGGTGGTAGTACCCACCTGCCCGAATCTACCCACCTGTCCTTTGGTTATGATCTCCTGCGTGATACTCATACCAAACGGAGAATCTATAAATACGGGCATGAGAAAGGGGGGAAGGCATTCGAGAATTGAGAGTCTTAGAGTCTGAGTCGAATTTTGCTCCTGCTCTGCATCTGCGGACATACTGTCTGATCTGCTTGCACCACGAGCCGAGTTCAAAGTTTTTAGGTGATTCGAGAAGCCTGCGCATCAGTGCTAGACGCTGGTGTGAACCTAAAGTGGCCGGATCAATATAGGAGTCACAGTGTATCTGAGAAAGAAGATTCAGTTGTAATATTCACGTCTGTATATGAATAAAATCATTCTGAGTATTC
>APFE030207820.1:0-12690 GCA_000404065.3 Pinus taeda
GTGTGTGTGTGTGTGTGTGTGTGTGTGTTAATAAATAAAATTTTAATGATAAAAATAGTAGATGATAAGATAATATTAAAAAATAGTAAAGTAAATAATAAAAGTTATGAAGTAAATTGTATTGGTGTGAAAAGAAAAATATGGAAAAATGATTAGCTATTTTTTTTATTAATAAAGTTAAACACACAAGTTTTATGGAAACTTAATTCAATTATGTCTGTGTTTTTATTCACTTATTTTTCACTCATTTTTTCATGCTAACACACTCATTTTACTAGCCTATAAATCATCATTATTACAAACTATGGGCGAATATCATGGATTACCAATACCATGTTCCCAAACAATTATAACTCATTTGATTCCTTTTGTAACATTCTAGAAGCATGAAGCATTCAAAATAAATTATTAGTAACTTTTTTACTCACTCATTTTTCACTCATTCTTTCTAGCTAACACACTATTTTTACTAGCCTATAAATCATCATTATTACAATACTATGGGTGAATACCATGGATTACCAATACCATGTGCCCAAACAATTATAACTCATTTGATTCCTTTTGTAACATTTTAGAAGAAAAATGAAGAATTACATAAACACACACACACACACACACACACACATTTGATTTGGTCTCACATATAACAATCTACCACTTAAAGACCAATTAGAAGCTTGACAAAATATGTTTATTATTATTTATATTTCCTTAATACTAATCCTTTCCCTAGATGTCTTTCATCACATTTGCATCCAATCCAAAGCTTTGCAAAATCTTAAGAATTGGCAGGAGCGAGATAAGATAAGCATGATGGTATGAAAGACCTCAATTCATTATGTTGTTTTGTATTGCTCTCAAGATCTGAATTTGTAATACATCAACAACCATTCTAGATCTTCTAGATCTAAATCTAAGACACATTGATAACTCATTAGTGGATCATTACAACACGTCATCAAGATAAGAATTACAAATCATGACAAATGTATTCTTGCACTTTGTGATTGTCTAGGGATTCAAAGTCTAACATCGTCCGCTCAATCACAAGAATGAATAATTGTACCAATAATCTTTTTTATCTTTGATGTAAAACTGTTGAACTAAGTTTCGATGAAGACATGCTTAAAAAACCGCCAATATCTGAATATCTGGAAGTGAACAAATTTTATATATGGACATTTCTATTGAATAATTGAAATGATTTTATGTTTATGAGATCAACTGTTATGCTGGAATTCACATTTGTAACTAAATGTTGATTGAAATGACTAATAAGACTTCGAAACTTCAAGCCTGATGTCTAATGTTCCCCCCTATCAGGTTCAAGCTAAGGAGTTTTCAATAGTTATGTTTTGGAAAAGCATTTAAACTAGGGATTTTGATTCTTTATGGGTTTTTATCATCAACCACTAACCGTTTTCCATGGAAATTAGTGGTTTACCACTAATTAGTATGCTTCGAATAATTTTATGGTTTCTAGATTACCACTAACAAATATTCTTTGAATAAGGTGTTTCTTTTTGGATGATAACTAACCAATCTACTTTCAACAATTTACTCCCCCCTTTAAGGTGTGGGAGAGTTTCTTTTATCATTGTGATCCCCCTTGAGGTGTGGAGAGTACCATCTTTTTCTAGAGTAACTTGTTGAAAAGTTTTGTTTCGTTCATTTTTTAAACATCTTTATCATTACCTCTATCTTGACCAGACTGTAGGACTTATATAGCTTCTTTACTTCTTGATTCCATCTCTAGGGATTTATCCATCCATAGTGGATTCTTTTCTTAGCTTTCTTCTACTTTTGACATCTTTCTGATAGGTGATTTGACTTCCCATAATGAAGGCAATGGTGGATATCAAAACATTGACTCTCCATATGACCATCTCTTTTACAATGTTAAAGCGTTTTAACAAAATTAATCTGAAATGGATCGTTATATTGTTTTCATCCATCTCAATTCCTTTAGAGTGGAAAAAGTGGAGGAATCAATGCACAATAACATTTTTACCCACAAGACCCAATCTAGAAAATTGGGGTCTTGGGATGGAATTGATCCCGTCAACCAACCCCTTTATGTATCATGCAAGAAGAAAGGCCCAAAGGAAATTCCCTCAAAAGCATAAGCAAAGCTATTAGTTATTTTACCTTGAACAACAAATAGAGTTTTAGGTCATCCATGATGCATTGAGGAACCGAAAGAGGAGAATTGAACAAAAGGAATAAGGGAACAATAAGTGTCGAGGGTGAAGATAGATGCAAATGCTCTAGAAAAATGGTTAAATTTTCTAGAAGGGTGTGTTTCAGTCCATAAATTTTCTGATAAATAAAAGATTATCTTTGTACTCCTTAAGGTCACCCTCAATGTTAAGGATTGGTGGGAAACTTACAATGAGCAAAGGGCCACAGAGGAATCCACACTATCTTTAGTCACACCCACTTGGGAATCTTTCAAAGATGTTATTAAGGAAAAATATTACCCTGTTGGAAATTACGAAGACCAATACATGAGATGGACCACATTCCAATAAGAAATGGACCAAGCAGTGCTATATTTCACAAATATATTTCATACATTTTCCAACAATATTGGTATCAAAGACTCTAAGTGACATATGTTTCTCAAGTACCATGGATTTATGTACATAACATGCAAAAAGAAATGGATTTTATGCATATCTCCTTGCTTGGTGCAACATACCATAATGTTATCAAAATTGAGAAAAAAAATTAAACTAAATAAGCAAGAGTTTGTATCTATGAATCTTGCATAGTGAAAGCAGGGAAAGGGCATCCCCAAATAGCAAAACAAAGGACATATCTAGGATGGATTAACCCAACATATCCATTTGAAGAAAAAAACAAATAATGGTAATGGAAAGACATGGGAAAGTGGTGTGAGTTCCACAAGAGCCCCACTCATAAATTAATGTTACGTAAAGAAGTTGTTGGTGGTGAAGCTAAAATATTCAAAGTTAGATGTAGGTTCTAACTCCGACTTATACCTAGACAAGGAAAAATAGATCAATGATGTAGAATCCAGTGCCATAGTTGCCACCATCAAGTTCCAACCAAGTGAGCCCAAAGATTTAGAGAAGGTTGGATCCTCTTTCACTCACAAATTTGCATGAAGAGTGCTCCAATGCCACTTTCACTATGGATAGCCGGAGTCAAAATAACCTCATCTCAACAAAGTTCATTAAGTGATTGTGCCTACTGACAACACCACACTTGCAGCCATATACCATCGAGTGGTTCCACCAAGGACAAGATCTCTATGTCAGGAAATAGTGTTGCCTACCCTATAGCATTAATCCTTTAAAGGATGAGGTATTGTGTGATGTTGCTCCCCTTGAATTTTGTGATTTGTTATTAGGACAACCATACTTTTGGAAGCAACATGTTGTATATGATTCTACACCTTGTATTGTTATTATTACTTTGGGCCAAAAACTATACAATATACTAGAGGTAGCCCCGTCAACTACCATTTCTTTGATCTTTGCTAAGCAATGCAGTAAGGTCATATCTCAAACTGGGAATTTTTTCTTCTTCCTGATTTTCTCAAAGAAAAGGGAATATTGTGGCCAATTCCCTTGATGTAGGGCTCCTCCATGTAATAAAGGCAAGTGGATAAGATTGTAGAATAATACATAGACATCTTCTCCTCACCCATAGACGTACCTCTACACTGTCAAGTCAAGTATTCAATTTATCTAACCCCCAATGCACTTCTACCCAATGGGCTAATCTACCATCATTCTCTGCTTGAATATGAGGACTTCAAGCAACAAATCTAGGATTTTCTACATAAAGGTCACATCCGACCAAGTTCATCACCCTGTGGAAGCCCAATTGTACTTGTGCAGAAGGAAAATGGGACCTGAAGGCTCTACATTGATAATTAGGCTATGAACAAAATCACATTTAGGAATAGGTACCAGATTCCATAAATTGATGACCTTCTTGACTAACTCAAGGGATCGAAGTACTTCAATAAGATTGATTTCACTTTTGGCTATCACCATTTCCTAATAAAACCAACTGATGTGTGGAAGAATGTTTTCAAGTCCAAGGAGGGTGTTTTTGAATGGTTGGTCATGCCTTTTGGTTTGAAAACTACCCCAACAACTTTCATGAGGTTGATGGATGACATCTTGTGGCATTTCACCAACTCTTTCATGGTTGTATATCCAGATGATATCCTCATCTTCAGTAAGAATTGGGATGATCATTGCAACATTTTTGGTAGGTCCTTCACACTATGTGGCAGCACATGGTATGTGCTAACTTGGAAAAATGCTCCTTCATCATGGACAAGTTCCATTATCTAGGTTACATTATTGATGATCAAGGTGTGCATGTGGATCCAACCAAGATCCAAGTCATTTAGGATTGGTGGACCTCGATGACTCTCACAAAGCTTCATAGCTTCTTATTCCTTGCTAATTTCTACCTAAGGTTCGTGTTGGGCTTTTCTTATATTTCTTGGCCCTTATTTCAAGTGAGGAAGAGTGGAGAAAAAACATTTTTTTTTCATCTAATCATAACAAAAGGCATTTGATGAACTGGAAAACAACCTTTGTTTTGCACTAGTCCTCACCCTTCCATATCTTCAATATCCATTTGAGATTGAGAAAGATGCCTCTCCCTATTGTTAAGGGATAAAGTCCCCTAGGGCTTTGGGTCAGAACCCTAACAGAGCAGTAGTAATCTACAGCAAGAAACAAGCAAATAACTCAGGCAAAATTCTTAAACGAGCAAACTATGCGAGGATGTACATACCTGGGGGTCCTCCGTTCGGGTAGTTCCAGCCAAGGTTCAAACCCTCTGCAACTCCTCACAATCTTTGGACCTGCAAAACAACCAATTCAAAGATGCACAACAGCATATAGATAAAGCACTGTAGTGAAATCAAATTTATAACATATAAGTAGATGGTTAGTTATACATTGAAATAGTCATTCATATATAAACCATAAAAATAACATCAGATGCATGAACAAAGTTGATATCAAGAACAAGACACTATTTCTTTTATTGCAGATAACTATAATCAAAACATAGAAAGAGTTCACTTGAGTCTTCCTCTTCTGGCTCCAAGTGGAATCGTCCTCCAGGTCCGTCCAGTCTTGGTTTTCAAAAGGCTCCTTCCATAACCAACACAAGGATATCTTCAACAAGTGAAAGGGTATCAACTCTTAAGGAAACAAGGGTTTCCTGACCTTGGGGAAGTGCTTGAAGCACAGGGATCTTCAGACTTGATCAGGGGATAATCTCAGCAGATTAATTCTCTATTTTCTCTCCCCCCTAAGGCCTTCCCATTGAAGTCTTTTTATATTTGGGAATAGTTGGGCCACAAGCAATCATAGGTAATCAATAAGTAAAACCCATGATCTCCACCCATAATTAAGGAAATTTAATTTTTTTAAGTGTTTTAAGACATATACAAGGGTTGGTTATATATTGACTTGCATGTACACGCGTCTAATACAGGGAAAAGTCGTGTATAGGGAGTAAAACATTGTTTTTTGAATATTTGGACCAAGTCTAGAAGGAGAGGTTTCCCTAGGACATAAACCAAACATCACAAATACATAAGGTGATATTTTGAGCTATAACAGATGCCCCCTAATATATGAGGTCAGAAGGGGAACATGATGGCCGAAATATATTAAGTATATGGAAAGGAAACTTGTCAAAAACTGAGACAGACTTCACTAGATTTCATCCTGCCAAGCCAGCAAAAGAAGATTAGAAAGAAACAACTGTCTGAGGTGGGCAACCCATGCTCATAGAAAGTCAAGCATGTCTGCATATCAAGTACAAGCGGATCCACTGTGTATACAAGTATAAGGAACTGAAAGTACATAATGGATCATCTGATCACAATCGAACAAGTACATGTTTGAATATCACATATAAGAAGATGATCAATGAAGCTGAAAGATGGAGCTGATCACTGATGTCAAAAGCTGACCCCAATAGTACCAAATGAACATGATGGAATAATATGGTACTACATCGCAACTCGGATGCCAGCATATAGGATGTCGCTGTGAAGGACTACAACATATAAGGTGTAATGGTGTCAACCAACGGCAACAAGAGCAACTGAAAAATGAACCAAAGAATGTTGATGCAACCGAGGTCTTCACCGACCGTCGTGGTACATTTCTACATAATGGGAATAAATGATCTGAAGTTGACCATGTGAGAAATCGTTTGATTACCGGTCATTGATGTATATCGTTAACAAACGTGAGACTACTCACCGATAATGATAATGAGAGTCAAGGTACCCAGTACAATCTAACAAGTGTGAATAAATGAGATGAAGTCGAACACCTGTAAGAATCTATCAGTCAGGAGACAATGATGGTTTCCCACTGTCAATAGTGAAGGATCTACCACTGATGACTGCAAACCCCAAGGTACTGCCAAATGGACTCTAGAACTTTGCCCCATAGCAATGAGTCATAGTCGATAGGGAAAGATCTGCTAGAAGGAAGGCATTAAGGCATCCTTCATCAATATAGCACAAGTGTAACTCGTAGGCCAATAATGTGGAAGGAATCAGACGAAAAAAGATGTAGTAACCCGACTGAAGCACGTTTATGCAATACACAAGATGTAGCTAGTGCACGATAGAAACCCTCTGAACCAACCAATAATGAAAGCTGACACAGAGGCGAGGAATCCACCAATAGGGGCAAATGGAAACCAAGGCACTGCATGAATCCCAATGTGTGATAATGAAAGTTGATGTCGAACACAAGGGAAACCACTCAGTTAAAGACCCATGATAATGATCGATGTTGAGCACAAGGTGACCTATCAATAATGAAAATAGGGCCAAGGTGTGGCTCTAGACCTATCCTCAGAGCAAGATGTCGTCGTCGATAAGGACAAGACCCGCCAACAAGAAGTCAATGGAGACCTTCTCAAACTAGCACGAGTAAAGGACCAATATAAATGATGTGATGATAGACAAGACACTGACAACCAGGGATGGCCGACTGAAAAATAGGTCAAGAGACACCGCAGAGAGGCTGACTCAGGCTTACTTCCTTTGAACAAAAGCATGACTCAATGATGACCATGTGGCAGCATATGATGACTCTGTATAAGTTCATCATGTAGGAGGCACAAACGAACTCTCCATATGATTGAAAGAGATAACCAATCAGAGTAGAACTAACTCAACAACAAGGTTAAGGCATACCTAAGTCAAACTAAATCCCGCCCAAATGGAGGAGAGACTTTCTTTTGAGTGCTTTGTTCAAGGGAGACACAACTGTGACTCTAGCTGCCAACAATAAATGGAAATGTTGTCCCGTTCCCGCTCTTTTTTGGAATATGTAATTTTTTTCTCTTTTTCTTTAAGCTGGAAAAAGAATAAAAGAATGCTATAGTACAGTGGAAAGAATGAGTGTCAGTGAAACATATGATCTAGTTCTTGGGATGGGAACATTCCTATGCTCAATGCAGGGAGGTGAAGCTGGTCAAGGACACTCAAAGGGATGTTCCTTCCATGGGTCTGAAGGTGTGTCAAGTTACAGAAGCTAAGGGATTGCAAGTTTGATTTTTCAGACTTCATGGTCAAAAAAGTGGCTTAAACATGAGTCCAAGTGAAGTCGGCTCAAGGCCAAAAGGTGCAAATGGTAAAAATTCAATGCAGTAGTACAAATCAACACAAAGGAGCCTCTAGGGTATAAGGCTAGAATGAAGCAAAGAAGAAAAGAGGAATGATTCTTCAACACAAAAGTCATGGCAAGACTAGAGAGGACTCCCCAGCCTAAGAACAAAAAATCAACATGGGTGCCAAGTGGATTCAAGGTACTATCTAGGGCACCCATGATAAGGTAGGCTCTACCACACAAGTCATGATACTTCTAAGCAATGAGAAGGCTGCACACCATAACTTGGTGGGGTTGATCCAAGGCCAAAATGGGATAGGAAAACTGATAGTGTAAAATGCAAGTGAAAAACCTACCTATAGCCAGTTTCCAGAACCAACACCTGTCCGAATGGATCAACATAACAATTTCCAAAGGAGAAATCTTCCAAGTTCTGTAAACATAAATAGGAACACTAGACAAGAAGTTAATACATCCCACATATAAACTTCATATAAAATCTTGTGTTATAGAATACAAAACTTGAAAATGCATACCTTATATATACAATATGGTACAAGGAACCATGCAACCTTGTGGCTTATGCATAATAGTTCTTCTAGACAAACCCCTTGCAGGGCTCAGGCCAAGGACTCATTTGGTAGTCAAAACTCATGGCTTCAAAGAGTTCCTCCTGTGAAGGCAAATCATGTTTTGAGAAATCATGAGAACTACAAGGATCAAAAGAGGGAATTAAGGGGTCACATGTCCCTATAGGAAGAATCTCTTGGTCAACTGTCGGGACCAAGTCCCAAGAAGGAGAATAATAGGTCAAAGGATCCTTCTCAAAAGCGATTGAACATTGAGGATTCAATGCCACATACTTCACCCATGGCAGGGTAGAGTCTACTTGAACACTTGGAACAAACCAAGAGGTATTCTACATTAAATTCGAATTAGGGTGGTAATTATCATATGAAAGTTGATCAATAGTAACAATATTCCCTTTATGAGGAAAACACATCACTCGAAAGAGTGAAGACACCATTGCATTCATAGTATAGACATAATCATGCCCAAATAGCATATTAAAGTCTAAAGGGCTATCAACCACCATCATATCAATTAAAACAATCTTCCCACCTAAAGTAATAGGCAATTGAGGAAGAACACCCATAGATTCACCAGGTCTTCTATCATAGGCTAATAACTGACTCTGAGTTGTCAACAACATTGGGTAACCCAAAGCTTTCCATGTCAAAAAGGATATAATACTTGCAGAGGATCCTTCATCCACCATACATTGATAAATGTTTATGGAATTAACTCTGACCTTTATTTGGAAAGGTGTAGCAGAAGGAAGACGAGGCTCAACAAGACTATCCCAATCAAAGGAGACACTCTGAGAACTTGGAGGGGGAACATTCGAAGCAACCGGAATGCCCCCTATACCAGAAGAATCTGTACTAGAAATCAAGCAGACTCTTTTGTTGGGCATTTTACCCCCAAAAGAGGAGTGTAATCAGCCAGATATTGCACTGGCTCAACCAAGTTATCAACCAATGGTTGATGGGACTGATGAGAAACCATATCAGATCCAGGAGTAGAAGAACTTTCAGACTCAAACTATATCCTTTGTACCTCTAGAATACCAGGGCACAAATGAGTAAGATGGTCTCCCTTGCATATATTACAAGGGAACTTAGGTTTAAAACTTCTACGTCCAGGTTTCTTAGCAACCTCCAATCCGCCAACATGACCAGTAGTGGTTTGTAGAGAGTCCTGAACATGACTTGCAGAGGTTGGTGACTCTTTGCTAGTATGACTCGTAGTGACTAGACTCATGCCCCCAGCATGACTGGCAGCGGCTAAAGGCTCATCTTCAACATGACTAGCAGAGGTTGATGATGAATTGCTAGTATGACTTGTAGTGACTAGACTTGTGCCCCCAGAATGACTTGCAGCGGCTAAAGGCTCATCTTCAACATGACTAGTAGAGGTTGAAGATGAATTGATAGTATGACTCGCAGTGACTAAACTTATGCCCCCAGCATGACTTGCAGTGGCTGAAGGCTCATCTCCAACATGACTATGGGAGGTTGAAGATGAATGGATAGAATTATTCTTCTTCTTCGTATTCCTCTTTCTCCTCTTTTTAGATTTCTTATTACAAGAAGGAGGAGAAAGAGGAATCCTAGATTTCTCTTTGAAGGAAGATGAACAATTAGCATCCATGTGATGACCATGAAATAAAGCATTCATCTGAGAAGCTTCAAGAACATCAGGAATATTTGGAGTGGACCACAGCCAAACGGGTAGTCCAACATTCAATCCCGGAATATTCAAAGTGGCCATCAAGGGAGTACCAACGTTTCCAAGGAAAGGAAAGGCACAAGGATCCCCTTTTGGGAGGGTACCTTGGTTGGTTTCCACAGGAATATTGGCCATATCTAACTGATTTGCAGACCCTTCCCTTACGAGAATGTACAAATGACTTTTCAATGAAGATAGATGCACAATCAAAACCTTTTCCCTTGAGGAGGCAACTCCACAACCTTCAAAAGAAAGATCAAAAATTCTTTCAAGATTGATAGAGTGGTAAGTCAGTCACTCCGAATCTAAAGTCCAAAAGTGACCAGAAAAAAATACCTAAAGCCAACTATATACAAGGAGCAAAGAGCACTCAACTATAAAGTCCCTAAAGATACAACCAATCAAGCAACGCCAAGTATTTCCGCTCTGGGTGATGAGGACCGGACACCAAAATACAAGAAAGTGAAGTAAGGGACCTTTTGAAGATAGTTTGGGATAATGATGGCCCAGGCCTACCAGCAAAGGTATCATAGGTAGTTACGTTGACCTCCAGACAATAGCCTTTGCCAGTGCAAGCCCCCAAGCTTCGCAAGGGTGCCCTCTAGAAGTACTGCTAAATGTGATGCAATGTCAACCTCAGGTGCCGCGGGATTCCCCTCCGCAACCACCTATGTAGATCCCTAGGATAGGCAACTAAAGACACCAACTCGTATCAGAATTTGGGCGGAACAGTCGCGAGGTAAGATCCAACAAGTAAGAGAGGGGGTATCTCTCGTCCTTATCTTCACAAACCCTTGTGCTTTACTCCCAGTCACAAAGCTTTCCCGGTCTCCCTAACGCTATTGGATTTCACTCTTTAATCGGACTTCTATGTTTTACAATTTAGAGAAGCCTTGGAGAGTTTACTCTCCTCTCGCCTAGTCCAAGGCCCTAAATAAACCTAAAACTTGTTGGTGTATCTAATGACAATACAAAAAGTTCTAGTTTATTTTAATTAGCGCTTGATTTTAAAGGTTGTTCTTTTAAGTCAAGGGGACAATATAGAAGTGAAACTCATGGTGTTCATTGACGCAAAAGAAATTAATGAAAAACTAACTTATATGCAATGCACTTGTTTTTCCTTCAATGAAAAGTAACTTCTACTTGGGTTCTAAGAAACTCCTATACAGCAAAAAACTTTTTCCTTTTCTTTTCTTGCAACACACTTCACACACGTAAAAACTAAAAGATTACTAATGCTTTAACAATGCAAAACTATCCTAATGCAAGGTGTAATGAAGATGCAAGATCCTAAATCACTCTAAAAATGAAAGCAATTGTTTAAAATGATTAATAAGCCAACTTAAGTATTGTAGATAATATAAATTTTGAATGCAAAAATTATCTTCAAACAAGAAGGACAGATCGCAAAAGAACACAACTCACTTTCAAAAAATGAAAAGGGAACCAAAAACTTGGCTAAAGAAAAGAAAAACAATGTTTTTGAAGGAATTTTGTTTTTCAAAAAACAATAAAAACAACTTTTCAAAAGTACTCCAAATGCCATAAATGACTCAACAACCGAAAGAAAATCACAAGGAAACTTTGCAAGTTATCAATTCAACAAGAATGAAAACTTAACAAAATAGGTGTTTCAAGATACACTAAACGATCCAAAAGTAGCAAAAAGAGGTTTGAGACACTGATCAAGAAATCAGGAAAGGCACACTTTCAAACTTGTCAACAAAAACTTTTGAAAAGCGAGAAGAAGTGAATGGCCACAAAATTAACAGGAAGCAAAGCAAGAAAACCATATAAATGAATTTTGACACAAAGATTGAAAGCAATCTTCTGTTCCGGAAGACCAAAACAATCAAGAACCTCTACAAGAAGCCTTGTGCGTTCAAACACAAATGATAAAACTCACTGTAAAGAAAACCGAGACCAAAAAATCTTCAAAACAGGAGAGAAGTTGAAACAGTAAGCTCACTAAAAAACTAAAATATGAAAACAGAATCTGACCACTCAGGAAGCACACAGACTAAGAAACAAATATTTCCAGAAAAAAAAGACTTGAAAAAATCATGCAAAACAAATGTATACGTGATTGTGTCTTTACATAGTTGCATGTACATGTGCTTCAACCAAAAGAAACCTGCGTATACGTGATTTTAGTTCAGAGAAACTAGCATGTATATGCTTCTATAACCTGACAAAGGTACGTATATAAAGGTTTACAATAAAAAACAAAAAATGTGGCCTGATGAAATAGATCAGACTTGAAGTCTGAGTTCCTACAGGAGCAAACAGTACAATCACAACAAGCAAACTGAAAGTTGAGCCCTGATCGACACTAAATAACCCAAACTAGGAACAACAAGATTGTTGTCCCCAGTGGAGTTACCAATTCTGTTAAGGGATAAAGTCCCCTAGGGCTTTGGGTTAGAAACCTAGCAGAGCAGGAGTAATCTACAGCAAGAAACAAGCAAATAACTCAGGCAAAATGCTTAAATGAGCAAACTATGCGAGGATGTACATACCTGGGGGTCCTCTATTCGGGTAGTTCTAGTCAGGGTTCAAACCCTCTGCAACTCCTCACGATCTTTGAACCTGCAAAACAACCAATTCAAAGACGCACAGCAGCATATAGATAAAATATTATAGTGAAATCAACTTTATAACATATAAGTAGATGGTTAGTTATACATTGAAATATTCATTCATATATAAACCATAACAATAACATCAGATGCATGAAAAAAGTTGATATCAGGAA
>APFE030207843.1:0-22683 GCA_000404065.3 Pinus taeda
GGGGTTAGTACAGGGAGCTATAAGGATAGACTCTGATAGCCAAAGTGAAATTTCTTGGCAAAGAACCCTTCTTATCATTCAAAGACAAAGCACATTGATGTTTAGTATCACTTTGTGAGGGATATGATAGAAGACAAAAAGGTGTTGCTGGTAAAGGTGGACACTTTGAAGAATACTGCAGATGCATTGAAAAAATCTGTGAGCTCTGAGAGGAGTTTCTCTTGGTGTAGAGAAACAATGGGTGTTTCAGGGCTGGAAAAATGACTAAGCTCTCCTGTGGCCCCCTGTGGAAAGAAAACAACAAGTGGGAGATTGTTGGGTTGTGTTATATTCTTTCCATATAGTTAACAGGGGGTTTGAGGGGTACCTGTAACCCCACTTTATGGGGTCCGAGGCAGCGCCCCTGAAAATTTTGGTTTTGGACCCTATGTTAGGTTGGGCAGACCCACCTATGGTTTTGTGCATGCTTTTTGCACATGTTTTTTGGACGCGATGGTTTTTTGGTCCATGGTATTGGACGTGATGGTTTTTCGGTCCCTGGTATTGGATTCTTCAACATGTATAAATATGTATTGTAACATTGAAAGGGACATAATGAAAAATCAAGCTAGTAGTCTCGGTTTTGAGATTCAGTGGGAAATCTCTGTGTATATGTGTTTTATGTGTTATGCTCTCGCATTTTTATTTTTCCTGTGATTTAGAATTCGTGTGCAGGTAATTTCTGTACGGGGTTAAAACCTACAGATTATATGGAGAAAGAGTTGATATAAAGGTGCAAGCAGGATGGCCGACATTGAGTTCATAGATATTGTTAATGACAGTAATCCATACCCTACACTCCTGGGAATTGACTGGGAAATTGATATGAATGGGGTCATCAATTTGAAGAACAGTACAATGTCGTTTGAAAGAAAATCACCTTGTGTTGTAGTACTGTTGGACCCTGCAGAACGGGTGCACTATACTGAACCAGTCCATTATTATGAATAAAGTGAGGATGAATTGGATCAAATCTAAAAATTAATAGTGTTAGACCAAGAGTGGATCAACCTGATGGCGAATGGATGGATTGCATGAGACCAGGATAGTTCTTGCACCTCTGATTCAGATGAAGAATTGGAGCATTGGCAGAATCAACAACATGAAGTATCCACACTCTAGTGCAATATGATGATGAAATCATTGTGTTTTGTTTCATCAGAGGTAAGGAAACTACCCTATTATGATGGTTTGACTGACGTAGATAAGTTTTTGGATGCAGTTGAGTGCAAAGTTCCTGAGGATCACCACTTCCAAGCATTAGAATTGGCCCTGCGTGCTATGTCAACACAATGGTAGGGTACGCATAAATATAGTTTTGGAGAATGGCGAGATACAAAAGAATGATCAGATTATGGTTTGGGCATCCTAACACTTGATTGACTAAGAAATATAATGGGAAGGATGATCTGTGCGATCACCTAGCAAAATGGACTAAAGCATAGTGTATAGAACCACAGCCATAATGGGTACACATGTCTTTCCTTACTTTGGATACAATTCCCATGAACTAGTATCTTCAAATGGAGCTCCGCCATGGCACATTGACGAAACATTAATATTCCGGAGGAGGAAGGGCATCATGAAGTTAAGGGCCCACAAACAGACAACCTGAACATCACCATGCCTTTGAAAGGAAAGCAAGTAAACATTGGCACTGAGGCATCCTGGTTGTAGGATGTGAGATTCTTCCGCTTGCCTGAAGGTTTAGTCTGCACCGAAATTGAGGAATAAAGCACCCTCCTTGACAAGGTTACAAAAGTGGGCCTAAACCTTGCTGCAATATCGCTTGAGTCACTTCATGCATTACTACCGGGAGTCGTCGAAGAGCTTCTAATCAGGGAACAATGAGTAGTTAGTGCTATCAGTGAAATCAAGGTCAATAATCAACAATTTTTTGCTAAGAAGACATAGGTTCTGAAGGAGAAGGAGGCACTACAGGGACACGGTTCACGATTGGTATCAATAGTAGTAGAGGCATACAAGTTAGTGCCTGAACTTCACATCCCGAAGGATGCACAACCAGAAGTAAAGATCCAAAAACTAGTTGTTGGGGTGCATGAAACTAAAGCAGAGGTTGGCCGAGTTTAGTTTGAACTCGACATGAAGATCAGAGAGCTGCAATTAAAGTTACAGCCCATGACTCTGTGTGAGGTCTGAGAGTAGCGCAAAGCCGTGATAAAGGAAGGAATGGCCACCCTGGATGCCACAGTCACTGACTGCACAGCATTGTTCGAGAAAGAAATGGAGTTAGTGACGAATTTGTAGGAGGATCCGAAGTTGCAAACATTGAACGCTGAGGTCAGGGAGCTACAACAACAGTATGATGAAGTCAGGGCAACTGCGCCCTCCATATCACCAGCGCAACACCTTGCTAAACTACAGGAAGAAAAAAAATTCTTAGTACAGGTGGAATATGTGTAGAGAAAGGAGGCCTTGTTGAAGGCCAGGCTACAACCATGGTTGGAAGATGCTTATCAAGTAATGACAACCATCCAAGATAAGCTTATAGGCTTGTAGCAGACACAACAGACAATGAGGTTGGTCGCAGAAGAACCAACTACAAAAAAATTAGTTGAGCAAGTCAAGCAGACAAGAAATCTGAGCATTGCCGAAGTCGTAATGATCTAGGCGGAGCTAGGGGATCTTCACGGTAAGATCACAGTACGAGCCGAGTGACTCGAGGTTGGGGGCTTGTTGGGATGGGGTACCCTAGGTCAGTTTTGGGGTTAAAATAACCCATGTTTTGATACATTTTTGTAATTAATGTAAAGTCTCTACGATTTGTGGATGCGGACATAGATGATTAGGAGTCAAAGGGCTTTAGCCCCTTGTTTTATGTAAAGATTGAGTCGGTTTTGAGATCCACCCATGGTCCGTGGACCATGGAATTCTACGGTAAAGGCTATAAATAGTTGTGTCTTAGAGAGTCTAAGGCATGATATGGTTTTGGGAGATAGATTGAAGAAATGGGTCAATAGAAGAGAAGTGATAGAGAAGAGAAGTTAGTTAGATAGGGGAAGAAAGGCTCTGTAGTTGAGTAAATTTGAATCGAAGATCAATAAAAACAATTACCGAAGAATTCCTGTGTATATATGTTTTATCTTTGTTTCTGTTAATGATATATGATGCCTATGAATAATGCATTTATGAAATATTGGTTGACTGTTTCATGATTCTACTAAATAAGCGTTAATTATGTACGCAATGCATGTTTACGTGTTTTTGTGAAAACTCTGATGCATTCTATGATGCTTACTAATAACTTAAGTAAATCTGTGCTAACCCTAATTTAGGACTGCTTTCTAATGTGCGTAAGTAGATAGACTGATTGTTAAAGGTCTGCAAAGAATAATTGTAGACCATCACAAAGGTCTAAATACCGTATGGAAAAAGTTGCAACATTGAGTCCTAAAAGTGTATAGATCAGCGCGAAGGAATATTTGAGGCACTAAAAAACATCACACTAGTATTTGGATGAAGAAACTCGGTTCTCGCATCCCCCCATACTACTTCAGGTGAGACTATAGCCTGTGCTACGTAGGTTCTTTCCGAAAGGGCCAGTAGTGTAAGGATTTGTTGGTTGGCGCAACTAACTCTGAACCTGCGTTAGGACCCCCTAAGATGACACTCACAATTCATTTTCTCCTCTTTCAAAGTATAGTATGGAATACACCAAATGCAATAATCTAACTCATGAAGCATAAAATTGTCCCTTAGAACCAAGATAAAGGGTATGGAGAGAGAAGACCAAAGAACCCACCCCTGAAAAGTGTGGTCTAGATTTTTGGGCACAAAATTAGGATTTTTGTTATTTTATTTTTGTAAATAGAGGATATTCTAGGCACATCATTGGTGATGAAAAGAATTTCATCTCTCTAAAAATGAAGGACGGAAATATGAATTTTGGAAGGGGATCTACTAAAATTGTTGGAAGAGACAAAGTGATTCTCATAAATGATTTAGGAAAAATACAAAAAGCATTATTTGTTGAAGGACTCAAACACAATCATCTAAGCATCCAGAAAATGTGTGACCAAATACATGGTGTCATCTTTTGTGACAAGGATTGTGAAATAAGAAAGTCTTCTTCAGGAAAAATTATGGGTAAAGGAGTAAGAACATGATACAATGTATACATTCTCAAAGTGATATAAGAAATATGGTATGTCAGTCAAATAGATGAAAGTTGACTATGGTGCAAGTGATTGGTACATCTAAACTTTGATAATTTGGTGAATATTATAAAAACACGAGCAGTGAGAGATATCCCCTTAACTTCAAAACCTGAAAAGGTTATTTGTGCACCCTGCCAGCATGGAAAGAAAACAAGAACCACCCTCAAGATAAAGGATTTCTCATCATCAAAGCTGCTAGAAATCATTCATGCAAATATGTGTGGGCAAACCAGAGCTCTAGCTCTACAAGGATAAAGGTACTTTATAATATTTATAGATGATTATACAAGAATGATGTAGGTATTTTTCATAATATTTAAGTCAGAACCACTAGAATGCTTTAAAACCTTCAAAGAAACAACTGAAAATGAAAGTAAATCAAAGATAAAATGTTTAAGGATAGATATAGGTGGGGAATTTACATTAGAGGAATTCAATGAATTCTTTGAAAAACATGGAATCAAGAGGGAAATATAGATTGTTAGGACTTAAGAACAAAATGGGGTGGTTAAAATAAAGAACAGATCCACAGAAGAGACTACAAGAACAATGCTATTAGCAATTCATTACAACCTATATTTAGGAGAGAAGTAGTTGGGGCATTATTGTATACTATGAAAATGGAATAAATCATGGAAAATAGTGATAAAATTCCATATGAATTATCAAAAATAACACCTTGGTTCAGTGAAATATTTATTTGGAACTAGGTGTTGGTTGTGTGTTAGATTATTTCCACAACTAGTTGCACACAAGGGGGGTGACAATCCCCTTGGTTCATTGCATGGGGTGTATTCCCCCCTATACAGAGTCCAAGGCAGCGGCTTGAGAAATTTTTTTTTGGACCCTATATTAGGAGGGAGGATGTACCTATGGTTTTGTGCATGTGTTTCACACATGGTTTTGGGCATGCTATTTTTATGCTCTGGTATTTTGTAGATCCAATCAAGGGAATTACCATTATGTTCTAATCTTGGGTTTATGAATGCTTCAACATATATATATATATAATATATATACACACATAAAACATATATATACATAGATTTTCCCTTGTATATCCCAAAACTGGGACTATCTGACCTATTTTCATTATGTTCCTTTCAATGTTAAATACACACACACACACAAGATATATATATATATATATATATATATTATATATATATCTGTGTGTGTGTGTGTGTATTTAACATTGAAAGGAACATAATGAAAAATAGGTCAGATAGTCCCAGTTTTGGGATCCAAGGGAAAATCTATGTATATATATGTTTTATGTTTTATGTTCTCACCATTGATTATTTTATATTTTTAAAATTGGTATGCAAGTAATTTATGTATAGGGTTAAAACCTACATTTGGTATAAGAGATGTTTTAGCTTCAAGGGGATGCCTTTTCTACTGGGGGGTTCCTGTTGGGCCTATGGTAGACCCTATTCAATGGGAGATCTGGGGGATTGATTCTTGTAGTGAAAGAAGATGGCGAGCAGTGGAAAGATAGAAATTGAGAAAATTTAACGGTCATAGCTTTGAGTTTTGGAGGCTCAAGACAGAGGATTTGATGGTGGATAAAGATCAGTGGATCACAATAGATCTAGATAGTAAACCAATGGAAATATCAGCAGAAGACTGGGCGAAGTTGGATCGAAAGGCAAAGAGCATAATAAGGCTGTGTATCTTAGATTCATTATTTTTTAATGTATCAGGAGAAGCTATGGCGAAGGATTTGCTAGTCAAATTAGAGACTTTGTATTGATCTAACTCTTTGGTGAACAAATTGCTCCTGCGAAAAAAACTGTATAACCCGAGGATGGAGGATTGTGACTTAGTGACAGAGACTCTAAATGCCTTTAATACTGTGATAAGAAAGTCGTTATCTGTTGATATTAAAACTAAAATGAAGATAAGTGCATCATTTTGTTGTGTTATCTACCAGATTCGTGGGATAGTTTGGTTGTTACAATAGGTAGCAATACAACTACCTTGAAGTTTGATGAAATGGTCTCATCCCTGCTATTGGAAGAGATGAGATGAAAAAATATGGAGAGCCAGAATGGAGATGCCTTATTTGTACAAGGATTGTTCTAAAACAAACAAAAAAGGTCTACGAGTGGGAGAGCTAAATGTAGAGGGAGATCTAAAGCTCTAGGAAAACCTATAAAGGTATGTTGGAAATGTGGAAAGGAAGGGCACTACATAAAGGACTATAGATCTAAAGCTCCTGAGAAAGCAAGGGGATTTGATGATGCTCCTTCTGCAAAGGTGACAACCACCTCATATGAAGGTGGGGATGTGTACTTCACTTCTTCTTCAAGTACACATGTAGATCATCAGGAATGGTTCATTAACTCACATGAACTCTTTCAATTAACTCCCCATAAGAAGTGGTTCTACAAGTGTGAGAAATGTGATGGTCATGATGTATTCTTAGGGGATGACAAGCAGGCTAGAATTGTCAAACACAAAGATGTCAAGCTGAATTACAAGGTGGAAGGATTAGAACATTTCTAGGTGTTCTGCATATTCCTGCATTGGACAGAAATCTCATCTCTATAAGAAAGATGGATGATGCAAGTGTAAAACTGATGTTCAAAAAAGATACCTGCAAGATGGTTCGAGGAGAAATGTGTTGAGGCAAAGAGTTTGGATTGGAACTTTCTACAAGATTTTGGGTAGTACTGTTATTGTTGGGTGCAATAGTTATGTGGTTCCTAAAAGTAGAGCTTAAAATCTTGTGGTCTCTCGAGAAAAGACAATGTTATCGCATCAAAGGCTTGAACATATTAGAGAGAAGGGTCTTCTAATACTTCATAGTATTGGTATGGTAGAAGGTATGTCTAATTTCTCTCTGGATTTCAAATTTTGTGAACATTTTGTATATGGGAAGCAGAATCGGGAGAGTTTCCCCTTTGGTGCTAAGAGGGAGAAAGGGATATTAGTGCTTGTGCAGAGTGATGTGTTTGGAACTATGTCAGTTCCATAACTAGGTAAGTCTGTGTACTATGTATCATTTATAGATGACTTCTCAAGGAATACATGGATATATTTCCTCAGGAAGAAATCTGAAATCTTTGACTGGTTTAAAGAATTTAAGACTCTGGTGGGAAACCAAAAAGAGAATAAGATAAAGGTGTTGAGGACAGATAATGGCGGAGAGTTCTATAAGAAGGACTTTGAAGAGTGTTGTAGGAATTTTGGTATAACACAACATAAAACTACTCCATACAAACCTCAACAAAAATGAATTTGTAGAAAGAATGAATAGGATGTTGATGGAAAAGGAAAGAAGCATGCTCAGTGGTGTTGGGTTAGGACAAGAATTCTACGTAGAGGTAATGGAGATTTCATGTTACCTGGTTAATAGATCACCTGCATAAGCATTGGAGTATAAGACTCCACATGAGGTCTAGACTGGTAAGAAACCCTCTCTTTCACATCTGAGGGTATTTCATTGTGATGCATATGTAAATGTTCCAAAGGAGAAAAGAACCAAGTTGGTTTGTAAATATGAAAGGTGCATCTTTATTGGATATAAGTATGGTTTAAAAGTTTATAAGATTTGTAACCCAGAAACAAGGAAGGTTATTTACATCTGAGATGTGGTGTTTAGAGAGGTGAAAAATGTTATTAAACATGAAGGCTTACCAAAGGAAGCTAAGAAGATAGAGTTTGAGCTAAAGGAGGAAGAATCAAACTCTATAGTAGAACAAGAATTAGAATATGAAGAGCCACAAACTCCATTTGTGAATAGATGAGTTCAAGAAAGAAGGAAAGCAGAAAGGTATATTCCATCTACTTTTTGTTCAAATTTTTATTTATCTATTATTGATGATGATCCCATAACTATTAGGGAGGCAGTATATTCATAGGATGGAAAAATCTTGGAGGAGGTCATGGTTGATGAAATGACATGTTTAGACAAAAATGAGGCTTGGTACTTGGTGGAGTTGTTGGCTGGAAGGTAACCCATTGGAGGAAAATGGGTGTTTAAGAAGAAGATGAATACATAAGGAAAGGTGGAGAAATACAAAGCTCGATTGGTAGCAAAAAGTTATTCCGAGGTGCCAAGAAGCGATTTTGGTGATATTGTTTCTCCTATTGCCAAGGTAGCTTCTATTCTATTACTTTTATTTGTTTCTACTTCTTTTTATTTTGAGGTAGATCATATGTATGTAAAGACAACATTTCTTCACATGGATGTGGAAGAAGAGATCTACATGAAGCGACCTAAAGGCTTTGCAGTGAAGGGTAAGAAAGAACTAGTATGTAGGTTAAAAAAAACTTTTGTATGGGTTAAAATAGTCACAAGGATGTGGTATTAGAAATTTGATACATATATATGGGGACTTGACTTCATGAGAGGAAAAGTGGATAACTGTGTGTATTTTAAATTAATTGGTGACCATTTTATTTATCTAGTCTTGTATGTGCTTGATATGTTGTTGATTGGAAATGACAAATAAATTATCCACGATTTGAAGACCCAATTGTCCTTTGAATTCAACATGAAGGATCTTGGTGTTGCAAACTATATTTTGGACATGGAAATTAAATGATATTAGGCAAAGAGGAAGCTTTGGTTAAACCAAAGGAAGTATCCCAAGACAATACTATAGAGGTTCAATATGTAGGATAGTAAACTGCTGAAGGTTCCTATTCTTGTAGGTGTAAAGTTATCCATTGAACAATGTGCCAAGACATAAGAAGAGGAAGATAACCTCCCGTGTTCCATACACAAGTGCAGTGAGTAGCATGATGTATGCAATGGTCTCTACTAGACCATACATTGCACATGCAGCGGGAGTATTAAGCAGGTCAATGTAAAAACTAGGCAATGAATATTGGACAATAGTTAAGTGGTTTTTTAGGTATTTGCGTGGGACTAATTATCATGGTATGTCCTACCAAGGAAGACCAGGATTGGAAAATGTTGGACATCCATGGCATTGTTGATGTAGAATGGGCTGGAGATCTAGATCAGAGAAAATATACAAGTGAGTATGTGTTTAACCTATTTGGAGGTACAGTCAGCTGGATGAGAAAGAGATAATCTATAGTGGAACTTTCAACTAGAGAGGCAGAATAAATGGCAACCACTCATGCAAGAAAGGAAGTAGTTTGGTTGTAGAGATTGTGTTCAAGTATGGGGTTAGTACGATGAGCTATAAGGATAGGTTGTGATATCCAAAGTGCAATTTGTTTGGCAAAGAACCCTACTTATCATTCAAAGACAAAGCACATTGATGTTTAATATCACTTTGTGAGGGGTATGGTTGCAAACAAAATGTTGTTCCTGGTAAAGATGGACACTTTGAAGAATGATGCAGATCCATTGACAAAGTCTATGAGCACGTAGAAATTTTATTTATACATAGAAACAATGGGCATTATAGGGCTGCATCAATGACTAATCTCTCTTGTGACCCCCTATGTGTAAAAGGAAACAACAAGTGGGAGAATGTTGGCTATGTGTTATATTCTTTCAATGACTAGTCGCACATGCACGAGGGTCATAGAATCCCCTGTTCCTTGTACCAGGTGCAGTAGGGGGGCGTTATCCCCCTTATATAGGGTTTCGGGTAGCACCCTAGAAAATCATTTTTGGACCCTATATTAGGTGGGCAGACCTACCTATGATTTTGTGCATGGGCTTCACAAATGGTTTTGGGCGTGATGGTTTTCTGCCCATGGAATTTTGTAGATCCAGTCAAGGGAACTATAGTTATATTCTAATCTAGGGTTAAATGATTGGGGTTTATGAAATCTTCGGCATGTATATATATGTATTGTATCATTAAAAGGAACATAATGAAAAATTAATATGGTAGTCCCTATTTTAAGATCCAAGAGAAAATCTTTGTGTATATTTGTTTTATGTTTTATGTTTTCACCACTGTTTATCTTTTATTTTTAGAATTCATATGCAGGTAATTTATGTACATGATTAAAACCTACAGTAAGTGTTTTATGAAGGTCAATGATGATTCACCATGAAATTTTAATTCTTGAGTGTATCAAGGAATCTTTCTTGGATACTCTACAAGAAGCAATCCTTACAAATTCTACAAAAAATGGTGGTAAAAGATAGTTAAAAGTATTGATGTAAATATTGATGAGGTTGTTCTTGAAAAACAAGTTGAAATTAATGGAGAAGATCCTGTCCTTCGAGATCCAGAAAAGGATGTTTCAAAAGAAGGGAAGGAGCTACAAAATCAAAAGTAACCATCTCAAACTATGCCAAAGGTAAATTTTGTTCAAAAACATCATCCAGAAGATCAAATTATTGGTGATGCAGATAGTGGACTAAAGACTCGAAGAAAGATAAAAAATACACCAAAAAGGAATGGCATTGCCTTAATGTCCACAACACTAGAAAATTCTAGTTAAGAAAGTAAGGATCCTCGCTAGATAAAAGCAATGGAAGAAGATATGTATCAAATTGAAAAGAATGGAACATGGAAGCTAGTGCCTTGTCTTAAGGATAAGAATGTTATAGCAACCAAGTGGGTGTCTAAGAAGAAACTGAATAAAGATGGTCAAATCATCATAAATAAGGCAAGGTTTTTGTGCAAGGGGCACTCTCAAATTGAAGGAATTGACTCTGAAGAAACTTTCGCTCATGTTGCATGGTTAAAATCTATAAGGATTGTTTTTTGCATTTAGTTGTTATAAAGGCTTAAAATTATATCAAATGGACATGAAGTCAACATTTCTAAATGGTAGCCTAAAGGAATAAGTATGTTATGCAACCAACTCACAAAATAGAATAAAATATAGATCAACGCCTTCAAAATCAACCTCTTCAAGGGGGAAACCTCCTTTACATTACACAAATGAACAATTCTTGCATGATACAAATGACTAAACCTCCTTTCTATATATAGGAGTCTAATGGGTCACAATCTAATCAAAGCCAACATAACAATAATAATATAAGGGAATAAAAATAACAATAGTGGGATTCTATGGGGCACATTAATAACAATATGGGGACAATAGGGGCACATAAATAACAATAAGGGATACAATGACAATAGTAATGGGGGAATCACTAGTATTATAGGGACCTAACATGACTCTATCTTTCAAAAAATATTTGTCCTCAATGTTTGAGTAGTTATGGATGCTTCTGTATAAAATTATCATCCTCCCATGTGGAATCTCTAGTGTATAAGTTCTTCCACTTGATGAGATACTCTGAAATTGATCGATTTCATAGCTGGCGAGTTTTTGTTTCTGTGACTGCCTCAAGTTCCAATATGATTTTTCCTTCCTCGTCAAGTTCTAGAAATATTGTTTGAACTAGGAACTTGTCACATATAACCTTCTTTAAACATGAAACATGGAAAACTGGGTGCACTCGGGAAGCTGCAGGAAGCTCCAATATGTATGCCATAATACCAATCTTTTACAACACCTTGTATGGACCATAATAATTTGGAAATAATTTATTATCCTTCTCAGCTTTCTTGACGGACATTTTCTTATATGGTTGTAGCCGTAGGAATACCCAGTCACCTACATCAAAACTTCTTTTGCTGCGATGTTTACATGCCTATTGTTTCATTCTATCCTATGCCAAAGTGAGGTTATCCTTTAAGAGTTGGAGAACTTGTTTTTGATGCTCGATCTGATCTTCCACTGCTTGAACCTTAGAATTTTCTATTAAATATGATGTGATGGATGGTGGATGATATCCATAAAGTCCCATAAATGGGGCCGTTTTGATGTGGTATATGAAGTGTTGTACCACCATTAAGAAAGAGGTAACCATTTGACCCATTGTGTCTGTTTATCAAAGACAAAGAAACAAAGATATCCTTCCAAACATTTGTTTACTATCTCATTTTTCCCATTAGAATGAGGATGATAAGATGATCTATGAACTAACTGAGTACGGAGATAATAAAATAATTTTGTCCAAAAATTTCCAATGAAAATGGGATCTCTGTTGCTTACAATATTCTTTGGGTTTCCATGTAGCTTTTGAATTGTTTCCATAAATGTAATAGAAAATGTACTGGCTTTAAATGGATTAGATAATGCACAAAAGTTTGCATACTCGGTAATTCTATCAACTACCACCATGATGACACTCTTTCCTTTGGACTTGGGTAAACTTGTGATAAAATCCATTGAAACCTCCTCCCAATGTTGGCTTCGAATGGATAAAGGTTATGATAGACCTGGGGTCTTAATTGTTTCAACTTTATTTTGTTGGCAAACCAAACATTCTGCCAAAAAAATTTAAATATTCAATTTAAGGCCATCCTAAAAAAATTCCTTCTTAACCCCGTGGTAAGTTTTTAAAAATCATGAGTGCCCTCCTAAGGGCGAAGTGTGAAATTCCATAAGAATATCTTATTTGAGTTGGGAATTTTTACATAGGTATAAGTGATATTTGTACCATAATGAATCATTTTTCCAACTAAACGTACCAAATGTATTGGGATACTTTTGTAACTTTTGAATGAGTTCCCAGACTTCTTCATCATTCTTCCATTCATCCCTTGTTTCATTTATCCAATCTAGTTGGATAATAGAAATGGTGCAAATAAATGTTTCCACATCCTCATCCTTTCTTGAGAGTGCATCTGCCACAACATTTTTCTTCCCTTTTTTGTAGATGATTTTAAAGTCATAACCCAACATCTTTGTGACCCATTTTTGCTACTCTTTTGAAGATAATATTTGTTCTAAAAGGCATTTGAGGCTATCATGATCTATTTTTACCTTCAAGTGTCTTCCCATTAGGTATGGTTGCCATTTTTTAAGTGCATGTATTATTGCCAACATTTCCTTCCCATAAATATCTTTGTGTAAATACTTTCCTTTGATTGAACAACTTTCAAAAGAAGTTGGTATTTCTTCTTGCATTAAAACATCATCAATTCCATTTCCTAAGGCATCACATTCCACAATAAAAGCTTTTGTGAAGTCTGACATTGCTAAGACCTGTTCTTGGCACATTGCCTATTTAAGATGTTCAAAGGCCTTCGTTGCTTCTGTGCTCCATGAAAATGCATCTTTCTTCAATAATGTTGTTAAAGGTTTTGCTATTCTCCCATAATTCTTAACAAACTTGCGATAATACCCTATCAACCTAAGAAATCCTCGCAGATGCTTTATGCATGTGGCAATTTTTCATTCCTTAATGGATTTAATTTTGCTAGGGTCTACCTTAACACCTTCATGAGATACAATATGACCCAGAGATTCCACCTCTTGTACTCCAAAGACACATTTGGAGCTTTTTGCATATAATTATTTCTCCTCCAATATTTTGAGCACCCTCTCAACATGTTGAACATGATCCTTCCAAGACTTGATGTAGATTAGTATATCATCAAAAATTACTAACAAAAATTTTCTAAGGGTTTGAAAACGGAATTCATCAAACCTTGAAATGTAGAAGGTGCATTAGTAAGGCCAAAAGGCATGACCAAAAATTCATCATGACCCTCATTAGTTCTAAATGTTTTTTTCAAAATGTCTTCAGTCTTCATTCTGATTTGATGATATCCTGAACGAAGATCAAAATTGGTGAAGTAAATTGATCCATGCAATTCATCCAATAATTCATCATTGACATGAATGGGAAATTTATCTTTAATAGTGAGCTTGTTGAGCTTCCTATAGTCCAGACACATGCACCATGATCCATCCTTGTTGTGCATCAATACTACTAGAGAAGAGAAAGAACTTTGACTAGGTTGAATTATACTAGCCTCTAGCGTTTTTGCAACCATACATTCAATTTCATTCTTTCAGGCATGGGGATATTTGTAAGGCCTGGTGTTTGGAGGAACACTTCCTCGAAACAAATGAATAACATGATCATCATCACGAATAGGTGGGAGGCCTTTAGGAGTCTCAAATACCTGGGAATGATTGTCCAAGAGTATTTGGAGATTTGGAGAAATAGATGATTTCAATGTGGGAGCCTCTAGAGAACATAATTTTGCAACTAGACCTCGTTGTTCTTTCTTTATAAGCTTTGTCATCCCATTAGAGTTGATTATCTTTCCCAGTTTCCCTGAAATACCCCTTAATTCAACCTCCTTTCCTTCCGAATAAAATTTCAAGAAAATTTCTTGAAAATTAAAAGCTATTGTACTTGAGGATTGTATCCATTGGACACCTAGTACAAGATTATCACCACCCATTGGAATGGAGAGCATTGGGCTCTTCAATACATATTCTCCCATGGATAGCTTGATATTATGGCACTTTCCATAGCAATTTATCGTTCCTCCACTTGCAACCATCACTTGACACTCTGGTGCTGGATAAAGGAAGCAATTCAATTCCTTGGCTATCTTACAATGAATAAAATTATGGGTACTGCATGAATCAATAAACACTATTACCTTTTTCTTCGATATGTCCTTCTATCTTGATATCTTGAGGAGTGGTAATTGATGAGCCCCAGAAATGGGTAATTATATGGGCTCATTTAGCCTCCTAATTCTACTTAATCCACCATTCTCATTAGTTTATTGCATGTTTTTTATTATATTTATGCTAATAGAGTGAATTGGGTTAGTCATTATGCCAACAAGTCTAATGTGTGCTTTATGCAGTTTGTTTGGTCAATTTTGAGACAAAATCAAAGGTTTAATGAGCACTTGGCAGCCAAATTCATGGAAGAACAAGGGAGAGGATTTGTAGGAAGGTTTCCCCTTCATTTATGAGCCCTTACCTCGAATTCTCCATCAAAAATCGGAGCACAAGTGGTAGCCAAGCAAGTCAAGTAGGATTGTTGTTAACTGCAAGTTTTGGCAGTCGAGTTCCTAAAGTTTAGGAGGACTGTTGCGGTTTTCAATTTGTATAAATAAGAAGGCTTAGCATCTCATTTCAGTTAGTTGATTTTTAGTCAGATTTTAGTCAGATGTTAGTTATATTTTAGTCAGTAGGTTAGCTCTGTATTCAACACATTTTAAAGCTTTTTCTTGTAGACAGTTTTTGGGATGTAACTATTATTTCTTGATCAATAAAGATGAATCCAGCTTTGCACCAGCTCTGATATTTCTTAGGAGGTTGTAGCTCTTGGGTTTGGGCCCAAATCAAGTGCCAATACCTCCTTTGTGTACTTTTATGTGTCTTTGCTGCATTCTTAGAATAAAATCTGTTATTTAGAATAAGATCTTGCTTTGTTACTTAGATTGTTTTCTATGATTGAAATAGCTTTTCATGCATTAGGTTGATTTGATAGATTGGTAAAGGAAAAGAACTACAAAAAGGCAATCAAGCAATTCTTGATCTCATCTCTCCCTCCTTGGGACCGTGAGATGAGACCAAGGCATACTTGCTGCCACAAAAACATTGTTTTTGCCTTTCAATGCAATTGCTAGTGTTAGATTTTTAGCTGGAAAAGTTGCTACCAGTTGTACTTCCATGTTTAGATATGTTCTTGCTTAGTTTCCTTAATTATCTTGCATGATTTTCTGTCAATAAACTTCTATTCATCATGTTTCTGGTTTCTAGGTTAAAGTAGGTCAAAATAGCTAGCTCTTTGGTTTTTCTAGTCTTTCTTTGATCAATTTTCAGAAATAATGTGCAGAGCATCTATAACACATCCTTGCCTACCCTTACCCCATCAATGAAACCTGCTTCATCCTCCAACTCAGATTCTTGCCTTTCATTTGCCACATTTTCTCACTTTGCCCTAATTCCTACATTCTTGCGCAACATTGCTTCTCCTATCTTCGAACCAACCCAATCGCCTTAACCACTCTTCATCCTCATTCACCAATTCCCAGACCTCTTCACACCCTTATCTCACCCTTATACCCACTTCTTCACCTTTCTTCCACCATCAACCCTCCAAAATCCCCTTTCGGAACATCCTGTAAAACACCCTGTAGAAGCTATAGAACATCCTATAGAACCCCTGCAGACTTCCTGAAGACGCTCACGAAAGTGGTTTCTTGAGATTTGATCACTGTGAAACTCTTTGGAAGCGTGCTAGGGACCCCTTAGGCCCTATTCTCACCTTCCCAATCTCCTGAAAGCATTCCCTTTCACCAATCAACCTCTGCACAGAAAGAAATAGTCAATGCACATGCATAATAATTCTGCAAAATTACTCAAAAATGCAAAAAGATGTTTTTTTCATATTTCTCTTTAGAAGTAGCTTAGTCACATGAATTTTACCTTTCCAATAGTCAATGGAATCCATTCCAATCACTTTCATCTTTTTTCTTGCACTAGTAGGGTTAGTCAGTAAAACTAGGGTTTGCTAGGTTTGCATTTCTTTTCATCTTTCAGCTTCTTTCTGCAAGTAGACTAGCCTCTTTTGAGTTAGCCTTCACTCATCACAGTTAAAATCTTCTTATAAGAGCTCATAAAATTTGGCTTAACGTCCTAGTGGACTTGTGCCAGTTAATCAAGTGACAGCTATGGCAAAAGCTAGTACTTGTGCATATAACACCGTCGCTTCCAAGTTTGTGACGAACAATCGGGTTGATAAAAGTAAAGAAGGGAGTCCCAGGAATTGTAGCATCATTCCTGCAATACTAGGGCCCACTAGTAATTCCATCCAATGCATTAAAAGATATGTTTGAATTCATTTCTTCTTTCTCTAGGGTTTGTTCCTAGTGTATATCCTCTTCTTTGAGATATCTTGTTCCTTTTCTTCCTCCTCTTCAGAATATATGTAAAATAATTTCTTTTGAGGACACTTATGACCTTTAGTGTATTTTCTATGACAACTGTAACAAAGCCATTTTTCCCTTTTTTCTTCCAATTGTTGTGTTCTCAACCTTGTAGGTTGTGGAAGTATAGGGGAAACAACACTTCCATATTTATAGTTGTGAGTAGTAGGCTTTCTTGTTGCCATAATTTTTCTATCCATTTTTCTTGCCAACCTGAATGCCTTCTCTAATGAATCATGTTCCCAAAGGCAAGCCTCATGTTCGATGTTATCCTTTAAAATCCTGGTGAACACATCAATCCTATGCACCTTTGGAATATATCTTACCCTTATATTCAATTTTTGGAAGTCCTTAATGTGCTCCATCATTGAACCCTTTTATTTGAGATTTATCAATTGGCTAAACAAGGTGTTGCTTTTTATATCCTCATAATCTGCTATCATTTCTTCCGTAAAAATTACCCAAGTGATAATTTGTCTACGAGAGAAAAGCCATCAAAACCATACAAATTGATTTGGTTCTAAATATAAAGTTGCAACGCGTACCTTTTGTTTGTTTCTCACATTATGGAGATCGAAATATTGCTCCATCTGTAGTATCCATGTTACCGGATCCTTGCCATCAAACTTCCTCGTATCGATATTTGGAACATGGTGGGTCTTCAATCCAATGTTAGAGTCTATGAAATCATGATTAACATTTATTTTTTTCTCATCATGAGTTTCCTTTACCACCCTTTCACCATTAGTAAACATTTATTGTAGCAAAATTGTCAAATTTGTCTTCAAATCTTCCATTTTTCCTTCCATTTTAGCTTCCACGACCTTCCTTAAGCCATCCATCTTAGCTTCCAGGTCATTCATCTTATCTTCCATGCCCTTCTTTAAACCATCCATCTTATCTTACATTCCATCCGTATTAGCTTCCACGCCTTTCTTTAAGCCATCAATCTTAGCTTCTGTTACTTTTTGTGACAGTGAATTTTGTTTCAGTTTGTCTCATAATTTTGATATATCATGTCGCATTTCCTCGTCTTCTTCATGAGTCATGCTAGATATTTCAAGATTCTTACTGAGTGTTTCCATTTTATTTCTTTGGGGCATCAATTAATGATAATTATGCTTCACTATTCCCTTTGAATTCCTTCAAACTAATTTTTCAAACCAAACTTATGCAAAAATTTAAAAAAACTACACACCATTTTTTAACTTTGTAGGAGCTCGATATTGAATCTGATGTATCTCTAAAATTTAGAATCTCCAAGTCCTAAAATTACTAAATGTGGTATCCCTCCAAGTTCTCTTTCTAATGCCACCAGTCTGATCAAAATTGGATTCTCCAAGAAAGAGCTATGGCCAATATCCCAAGATGACTTGATTAGACACCTTTTCAGTAGAGTGAAGTTGTACGAAGTACCATGTCTCATTGTTTCAACCTTTGGACCTGAAAATGATGCAAAGAAAACCTCATTCCATCCATATTGTGTAACTTCTTACGAAATTACAATCTGATACTCAGACATAAAGTTATTACAATTTTCCCAAGGTCACATGTTTGGGATGTACTTTGGGAGACTACAAAAACCCTAACTTCCTTAGATCATATCTCCCAAAATATAGTGAGACAAGATCTGAAATTATGACCCGAGGATCATCAACATTTCAGCTCAAATGGGTTTTTTTAGCTTCTGAAATGTCGTAGAAAAAAAGTTATCATGAAAATTCGACGATGACCTGTTTGGAGCAGTGAAACCCTAGAATCCAAACCTCTAATACCAAATTTTATGCAACCAACTCACAAAATAGAAGAAAAGATAGATCAACGCCTTCAAAATCAGCCTCTTTGCGGGGTTAGCCTCCTTTACATTACACAAATGAACAATTATTAGATGATACAAATGACTAAACCTCCTTTCTATATATAGGAGTCTAATGGGTCACAATATAATCAAAGCCGACATAACAATAATAATATAAGGGCACAAACATAACAATAGTGGGATTCTATGGGGCACACTAATAATAATATGGGGACAATAGGGGCACAATAATAACAATAAGGGATACAATGACAATAGTACTCGAGGAGTCACTAGTATTATAGGGACCTAACAAAGTCTACATGGAACAAATAGAAGGGTATGACTTAGCAAAAGTAAAAGATTTTATTTGCAAATTGAAGAAGTCCATGTATGGATTAAAGCAAGCTCTATGAGCCTCGTGTGAAATATTTGATCAATATCTTCAACAACAAGGATTCAAGCAAGCAGTTGCAAGAAGTAATATTTACGTGAATATGGATAAAGATAATTTCCTAATGATACTAGTATACGTGGATGATCTCATTTTTGGGAGAAACAATGATGAAATGGGTCATGATATTTCCCAATACATGTCAAAATAATTTCAAATGTTGATGATATTTGAGTTGTCCTACTTTTCAGACTTCAATGAACACAAACTAAATCATGTATGTTGATATCACAAGAAAAATATCTCATGGATATTGTTAAGTGATTTGGGATTAATCCAGGTGGATATTGGTGGCCACCCACCAATTCCACTTAGATCCCCACCATTGCTTCTTTCAGTTTTTCAATTTCCTTATCTATAACTCAATTGACTATTTTTGGTAATTTTTTGGGTTCTGAACTTCCGAAGCCATTTTGAGGACCTAAACAATGTTTTTTGGGAAAATGAGGAGCAACATGGGTCCATGATCTAATGTTATTATTCTAAATTTGTACTCCTCAGATAGATCTTTCTAATGAGGTATTGTGCGCATCAAATGGAGAACGTAAGCCAAAGTTACGACCTCGGGAAGTTGATGTACCAATTTACGCAAAACATGGCCAATAGTTTGGCACTTCACCTCCTAGGGTTAGGGTTTTGGATGTTTAGGGTTTTCCATTGTTTCTCAACAATAAATAGGCCTTCGATCCTCATTGTAAGATATTTCAGAGGCATGTAGCCATCACATCTCTTCTCAGAGATAAGCTACCGTCGCCCAAGTTGGTTTATTTCCATTTCTGTATGTAAGCATATTTCAGTATTTTACTTTAATAAAATGAAGTATTATTTCTACTGCATCTCTATATTTATGGTTATTCCTGTAATTTGTTGTGCTCCCGTTTAATCCATATCAGTGGTATCAGAGTTGTCTACTCTTTCTCTATTTTTCTTTGCGTGTCCCCAACGAGGTTGGGATATAAGGAGTTAGGGCTTGAACTAGTCGAACCTTTGCAAGACCAGCCTCGCAAATCCCGATAGCCTCCCATGGTGGATGAAAATAAAGATGAGGGGGCAAGAGATGCTATCAAAATCTTGCTTGAAGAAGCCCCCGAGCGATAAAGGAACACGATGATTGAAAGCTTTTCCCATATCCTTCAATGGCTACCAAGGGGCAACGCATATGCTTCCAATAGCTACTCTGGAAATGCCACACCCTTTAAGGTACAAGTTAACTTTAAAATCCCCATATTTGAGGGTCAGATAAATGCAAATGCAGTAGATAAATGGTTGAATATGCTAGAAGATTATTTTTTTGTTCATGATTTTTCCAACTGGGAAAAGATTACTTTCACTCTTCTCAAAGCAACCCCCCACGTCAAATACTGATGGGAAACCTACTGTGAGCAAAAGGATGAAAGTGCGGGCTTACTGTTTTCAGCTGCACCCACTTGCAATTCATTTCAGGATGCCATTAAGGAGAAGTACTACCCTATCAAAATCTATGAGGATAAGTACATAAAGTGGACCACGCTGCGGTAGAAAAGGGATGAAGATGTGTCGGAGTTCACAAATATTTTTCATACCCTTCGCACAAAGTTGGGTATGAAGGATTCTAAGCTGCATTTGGTACTAAAATTGATCCGGATTTAAAAAGGAACGTAGAAAAATAAAGAGATAACCATATACACAAAGATGCAGCGGAAATAATACTTCATTTCATTAATGAAAAATACTGAAATATGCTTACAACCAGAATTGGAAATAAACCAGCTAGGGCAATGGTAGCTTATCTCTGAGAAGAGATGTGCGGCTACATGCCTTTGAACTGTTCCGAACTGTGTTACAATGAGGCTCGAAGGCCTATTTATTGTTGAGAACAATGGAAAACCCTTCACATTCCAGAACCTACCCCTGGAAGATGAAACGCCAAATTGTGGGCCCCGTTTTGGGTAAATTGGTACATCGATTTCCAGGGGTCGTAACTTTGGCATACAATCTCCGTTTGGCGCGTATGATAGCTCGTTAGAAAGATCTATCTGAGAACTACCACTTTGGAAAGGGCAACATCGGTCCATGGACCCATGTTGCCCCCAGATTTCCCAAAAAACGTCGTTTAGGGCCTCAAAACGGCTCCGGAAGTTCAGGACCCGAAAAAAACTCCTAAAAATAGTAAATTGTGCTACAATTACGGAAACTGAAAAAGTTGAAAGAGACAATTGTGGGGGTCCAAATGGGATAGGTGGGTGGCCACCAACATCCACCTGGATCATTCCTCCCCCCTTAGGAAGCAATGATCCCCATTGCGTTGAGTTCCTCCCTGAGATGAGGAAGCTTCTGCTGAGCTGGGTCGTTGGTGAGCTATTCTGCAATCTCTGATGTGTCCAGAAATGGTGGGAAGCATAGTCGATGGCGGTCCACATTAAACACTTGGTGCAAGTGGAGGAATGGAGGAATTTTGTGCTTCAAAGCATTGTTACCCATAGCCTTGGTACTGCTGTAAGGACCTTGTCGGAGTGGTCTAAGCTTCTGATGGGTTCTGGCAAGGCGTTCTTTCTGTCGATGCAACCAGACTTTGTTGCCCACCTGAAACTTGTGTGGTACCCCTGTGGGTGAGGAGAAGTTGTTTCTATGTTCTGTCATGACTGTATCCCTTTGCTGCTGCTGCTGCTGCGTGGAGGAACCCTTTGTGGGTGTCATGGATGTAGCAACGATCTTCCCCTTACTGTGGGAGTGAACCATACAGATGAATTTCCTGGTCTGTGATATGAGCTTGCTGCCTTTCTTAGCAGTGATCAAAGATGTGGCGGTAGTGGGGCTACCTCTGGTATCCTGTATAATGAATTACTCAAATAAATAATGACAGCACGAGGCCCTGACTCATACACAGCATGTCGCCTCCACAAGTATGGCTGGCCTAATAATACATCACAAACATCCAGAGGTGTAACATCACACAATACCTCGTCTGTGAATGGTTTGATGCTGTAGGGAAGGCGGCACTGCTGGCGAACTTTGAGATCTCGTCCTTCATGAAGCCACCTGATACTGTATGGCTGTGGGTGTGGTGTAGTCGATAGGCCCAACCGCTTCATGACCTCTGCTGAAATCAGGTTCTTTTGGCTGCCACTGTCGACAATGAATTGTAGCGGCGAACCCTTCACCTACATCTGTGAGTGCAAAAGAAGTTCCCCCTCCTCTGGCTCTTCGGGCTCATTCTTCTGGATCTTGGCAGTGGCAACAGTGGCGCTGGGATCCGCATCAATGATCTGCTTCCCCTTTCCATTCCCCTTGTCGGGTTCTGGCTCAGGGTCAGAACATGCATCTGATTCGGACCTTCAACTCGGCCACCAATGACTGCTTGGTCCGACACCCACTTGTGTTATGAGTGGGACTCTTGTGGAACTCACACCACTTTCCTGTGTCCTTCTTCGGCTTTGTGGTGTTGTTCTTTTCTTGTGGCTTCGACGGGTTGTCTTGGGTCACCCCGCCTTGGGTTTGTCCTTTGGGCTTCGGATTTGCAGATCCAAAGTCTCGCTTTTTCTGTTTGAACTTTTGCTCGATTTTGACAGCATATCGGTA
>APFE030207843.1:26389-69271 GCA_000404065.3 Pinus taeda
ATACATCACAAACATCCAGAGGTGTAACATCACACAATACCTCGTCTGTGAATGGTTTGATGCTGTAGGGAAGGCGGCACTGCTGGCGAACTTTGAGATCTCGTCCTTCATGAAGCCACTAGATACTGTACGGTTGTGGGTGTGGTGTAATTGGTAGGCCCAACTGCTTCACGACCTCTGTTGAAACGAGGTTCTTTTGGCTGCCACTGTCGACAATGAATTGCAGCGGCGAACCCTTCACCCACATCTGTGAGTGGAAAAGACGTTCCCCCTCCTCTGGGTCTTCTGGCTCATTCTTTTGGATCTTGGCAGTGGTGACAATGGCACTGGGATCCGCATCAATGATCTGCTTCCCTTTACCATTCCCTTTGTCGAGTTCTGGCTCAGGGTCTGAACATGCATCTGATTCGGAAGCCTTCAACTCTGCCACCAACGACTGCTTGGTCCAACACTCACTTGTGTTATGAGTGGGACTCTTGTGGAACTCACACCACTTTCCTGTGTCTTTCTTCGCCTTCATGGTGTTTTTATTTTCTTGCGGCTTCGATGGGTTGTCTTGGGTCACCCCGCCTTGGCTTTGTCCTTTAGGCTTCGGATTTGCAGGTCCAAAGTCTCATTTCTTCTGTTTGAACTTTTGCTCGATTTTGACAGCATATCGGTATGCTGTGCCGAGTGAGGAGATGTTCAAGAACTCCATCTCTTCTTGGATGTATCTGTGCAGACAGCCGCGGTATTTGAGTACCAGATGCAGCTCAGAATATTTGATACCTAGCTGTGTGCGAAGGGTATGAAAAATGTTTGTGAACTCCAACACACCTTGGTCTCGTCCTTGCCGCAGCGTGGTCTATTTGATGTATTTGTCCTCATAGCTTTTGACAGGGTAGTATTGCTCCTTGATAGCATCTCGAAATGAATCCCAAGTGGGTGTGGCTGAAAATAGCGAGCCTGTAGTTTCATCCTTCTACTCGCAGTAGGTTTCCCACCAATCCTTGACGTGGGGGGATACTTTGAGAAGAGCGAAAACAATCTTTTCCCGACTTGAAAATTCATGAACAGAAAAATATCCTTCTAGTAGATTTAACCATTTATCTACCGCATCTGCGTCTATTTGACCCTTGAATATGGGGATTTCAAAATTAACTTGTACCTTAAAGGGCGTGGCATTTCTAGAGTAGCTACTAGAAGCTGATGCATCGCTTCTAGGTAGCCGCTGAAGGATCTGCGCAAAGTTATCCATCATCACGTTCCTTTGCCGCTCGAGGGCTTCTTCGAGCAAGATTTTGATAAGATCTCCTGCCCCCTCGTCTTTCTTATCATCCGCCATGGGAGGCCGTCGGGATTTGTGAGGTTGGTCTTGCAAAGGTTCGACCAGTTCAAGCCCTAACTCCTTATATCTCGACCTCATTGGGGACATGCAAAGAAAAACAGAGAAAAAGCAGACCGCTCTAATACCACTGATCTGGATTTAAACATGAACGCAATAAAATACAGAGATAACCATATACATAAAGATGCAGAGGAAATAATAGTTCATTTCATTAATGGAAAATACCGAAATATGCTTACAACCAGAATTGGAAATAAACCAGCTAGGGCGATGGTAGCTTATCTCTGAGAAGAGATGTGCGGCTACATGCCTCTGAACTGTTCCGAACTTCTGTTACAATGAGGCTCGAAGGCCTATTTATTATTGAGAAACAATGGAAAACCCTTCACATTCCAAAACCGACCCTTAGAAGATGAAACGCCAAATTGTGGGCCCCGTTTTGGGTAAATTGGTACATCAATTTCCCGGGGTCGTAACTTGGCATACGATCTCCGTTTGACGCGTATGATAGCTCGTTAGAAAGATCTATCCGAGAACTACCACTTTGGGAAGGGAAACATCGGTCCATGGACCCATGTTGCCCCTAGATTTCACAAAAAACGTCGTTTAGGGCCTCAAAACGGCTCCGAAAGTTTAGGACCCGAAAAAACTGCTAAAAATAGTAAATTGTGCTACAATTACGGAAACTGAAAAATTAAAAGAGACAGTTTCGGGGGCCCAAATGGGATAGGTGGGTGGCCACCAACATCCACCTGGATCAAAAATACCGCAGCTCTCTACATAGGTACATCCAAGACAAGATGGAGTTCCTAGACATCTCCTCGCTCGGCATGGTGTACCTATACGCTGTCAAGATTGAGCAGAAATCTAAATAGAAGAAGCGAGACTTTGGATCTGCGAATCTGAAGAACAAAGGACAAAGCCAAGGCAGGGTAACCTAAGACAACCCGTCGAAGCCACGAGAAAATAACAACACCACAAAGTCAAAGAAGGACACAAGAAAGTGATGTGAGTTCCATAAGAGCCCCACCCATAACATAAGTGAGTTTCGGACCAAGCAGTCGTTGGTGGCCTAGTTGAAGGCTTCAGAGTCATATGCTTGTTCTGACCCTATGTCAGATCCTGACAAGAGGAATGACAAAGGGAAGAAGATCGTTGATGCAGAGCCCTGCGCCACTATTGCCACTACCAAGATCCAAAAGAATGAGCCTGAAGATCCAGAGGAGGGGGAGCGTCTTTTCCACTCACAGATGTGGTGAAGGGTTCATCACTGCAATTCATTGTCGAAAATGGTAGCCAAAAGAACCTCATTTCATTAGAGGTCATGAAGCGGCTGGGACTACTAACCATACCACACCCATAACCACACAGCATCCGGTGGCTTCACCAAGGACGAGATTTATGAGTCTGCCAGTAGTGCCGCCTACCCTACAGCATCAAGCCCTTCACAGATGAGTATTGTGTGATGTTGCATCGATTGATGTTTGTGATGTATTATTAGGCTAACCATACTTGTGGAAGTGACATGTTGTGTATGAGTCAAGGCCTTGCACTCTTATTATTTCTTTGTGTAATACATTATACAGGATACTGGAGGTGGCCCCACCTACTGCCACTTCTCTGATCTCTACTAAGAAGGGCAGTAAGATCATCTCCCAGACTAGGAAATTTATTTTCTATCTGGTTTTCCCTCAAAGTAAGTGGAATATTGTAGCCACATCCATGGCCCCCAGGAAGGGTTCCTCCATGCAACAAAAGCAGGTGGATACAGTCAGGAATGAAGATAGGGACATATTCTCCTCACTCACGGGGGTACCATTGCATTGTCAGGTCAAGCATTAATTTGATCTGAATCCTAGATCACCTCTACGCAATGGGTTGATATATCGCCGCTCCATTTTAGAAAATTCCAAGTACAAGCTACGACATGATCGGCATCAGGTACCACACAAGTTTCAAGTGGACAAAAAATTCTAGTTGCATTTATAGAAAGAACGCCCTACAAGAGCCCATCAAAATCTTAGACCACTCTATTATGGTACTTACACCATTACCAAGGCTGTGGGAAATAATGCTTTGGAGCACAACATTCTCCCATTCCTTCGCTTGCACCCAGTGTTCAATGTGGACTACCTTCGGCCATACTTTCCACCATTACTAGACACATCCGACATTATAGAACAACTCACACCAATAGAGTTAAATTAATATTGCATGGAACAAGATGCAACTGATCAGATCATGTAAATGTAGATCAAGCACACTCGCGAGCAGAAGATCCAATTGTATTGAGTTTTCAAAGTATGCCAACTCCTTCACTAGGGAAAGTGGCTCACCAGGGACCAAGTTCAGCAGAAATTTCCTCATCTCATGGAGGAACTCAATGAAATGGGGACCATTGCTTCCTAAGGGGGGAGGAATGATCCAGGTGGATATTGGTGGCCACCCAACAATTCCACTTGGAACCCCACCATTGTTTCTTTCAGTTTTTCAGTTTCCTTATTTGTAGCACAATTTACTATGTTTGGCAGTTTTCGAGTCCTAAACTTCTAGAGTCGTTTTGAAGCCCCAAACAACGTTTCTAGGGAGACATGGGAGCAACATGGTTCCATGGATAGATGTTTCTCACCCAAAATTTGGAGTCCTCGGATAGATCTTTCTAATGATGTATTTTGCGCATCAAACAAAGATCGTATGCCAAAGTTACGACCCCGGGAATTTGATGTACAAATTTACCAAAAACGAGCCCCATAGCTTGGTGCTTCATCTCCTACGGTTATGGTTTTGTATGTTTAGGGTTTTCCATTGTTTCTAAACAATAAATAGGCCTTTAAGCCTCATTGTAAGACAGTTCAGAGGCATGTATCCACCACATCTCTTCTTAGAGATAAGCTACCATTGCCCTAGCTAGTTTATTTCCATTTTTGTTTGTAAGCATATTTCAATATTTTACTTTAATGAAATGAAGTATTATTTATGTTGCATCTTTGCATTTATGGTTATCTCTATGATTTGTTGCATTCCTGTTTAATTTTGGATCAATGGTATCAGAGTGGTCTACTCTTTCCCTGTTTTTCTTTGCATGTCCCCAATGAGGTTGCGATATAAGGAGTTAGGGCTTGAACTAGGCTAACTTTTGCAAGACTAGTCTCGCATATCCCGACTGCCTCCCATGGTGGATGAAAAGAAAGACAAGGGGGCAAGAGATCTTATTAAAATCTTGCTCGAAGAAGCCCTCGAGCAATAGAGGAACACGATGATGGAAGACTTTGCTCAAATCCTTAGGGGCGACGCATCTGCTTCCAACAGCTACTCTGGAAATGCCACACCCTTTAAGGTAGAAGTTAACATTGAAATCCCCATATTCAAGGGTCAAATAGATACATATGCCATAGATAAATGGTTAAATCTACTAGAAGGGTATTTTTTTGTTCATGATTTTTTGATCCGCGAAAATATTACTTTCACTCTTCTCAAAGCATCCCCCCACATCCAAGATTGGTGGGAAACCCACTACTAACAGAATGGTGGAAGTACAGGCTCATTATTTTCAGTCGCACACACCTGGAATTCATTATGTGATGCCATTAAGGAGCAGTAATACCTTGTCAAAAGCCATGAGGATAAGTACATAAATTGGACCACGATGGGGCAGGGAAGGGACCAAGATGTGCCCGAGTTAACAAATATTTTCATACCCTTTGCACAAAATTGGGTATCAAGGGTTCTGAGTTGAATTTGGTACTGAAATACCATGGTTTCCTACATAGGTAAATTTAGGATGAGATGGAGTTCTTGGACATCTCCTCGCTCGTCACGATGTACCAATATGCTGTCAAGATCGAGCAAAAGTCTAAACAAAAGAAGCGCGACTTTCGATCTATAAATTTGAAGAACAAAGGACAAAGCTAAGGTGGGGTGACCTGAGACAATGTATCGAAGCGACAAGAAAATAACAACACCCTAAAGTCAAAGAAGGACACAGGAAAGTGGTGTGAGTTCCATAAGAGCCCCAGTCATAACACAAGTGAGTGTTGGACCAAGCAGTCCCTGGTGGCTGAGTTGAAGGCTTCAGAATCAGATGCATTTCTCGACCCTGAGTGAAAACTTGACAAGAGGAATGAAAAAGGGAAGCATATCATTGATGCAGAGCCTAGCACCACTATTTCCACCACTAAGATCCAAAAGAATGAGGCTGAAGATCCATAGGAGGGGGAGCGTCTTTTCCACTCACAGATGTGGGTGAAGGGTTTGCAGCTGCAATTCATTGTCGACATTGACTGCCAAAAGAACCTCATTTCAGTAGAGGTCATGAAGTAGTTGGGACTACAAACCATACCACATATCTAACCGTACAATATTGATTGCCTTCACCAAGGATGACATCTCTGAGTTCGCGAGCAGTGCCGTTCGCCCTACAACATCAAGCCCTTCACAGATGAGGTATTGTGTGATGCTGCACCGCTTGATTTTTGTGATGTATTATTAGGCCAACCATACTTGTGGAAGCTACATGTTGTGTATGATTCAAGGCCTCGTATTGTTATTATTTATTTGTGTAATACATTATATTGTATATTGAAGGTAGCCCCACCTATCACCACTTCTTTGATCTCTGCTAAGAAAGGCAGTAAGATCATCTCCTAGAATAGGAAACTTATTTTCTATCTGGTTTTCCCTCAAAGTAAGGGGAAGATCGTAGCCACATCTATGGCCCTCGGGAAAGGTTCCTCCACGCAGTAGAAGAAGGTGGATACATTCATGAAAGAAGTCTGGGACATCTTCTCCTCACCCACAGGGGTACCGTGTCACTGTCAGGTCAAGCATTCATTTGATTTAACTCCTAGAGCACATCTACCCCACAAGTCAATATATCGCTGCTTCATTCTAGAAAATGCTAAGTACATGTAGTGACATGGTTAGCATCAGTTACCACACAAGTTTCAAGTGTGAAATAAAGTCTCGTTGCATCTCTAGAAATAATGCCTTACAAGAGCCCATCAGAAGCACAGACCACTTTGATATGGTCCTTACACCATTTCCAAGGCTGTGGGAAATAATTCTTTGGAGCACAACATTCCCCCATTCCTTTGCTAGCACCCAGTGTTCAATTAGGGCCGCCTTCGGCCATACTTTCCACCATTACTAGACACATCCAACATTGTAGAATAGTTCACATTAACAGAGTTAAATCCAGATTGCATGGAACAAGCTGCAACTAATCGGATCATGGACATGCAAAACACACACACTCACCAGTAGAAGATCCAACTGTATTGAGTTGTCAAAGTTGGCCAACTCCTTCACCAGGGAAAGTGGCTCACCAGGGACCAAGTTCAGTAGAAGTTTCCTCATCTCATGGAGGAACTCAACGCAATGGGGAACAATGCTTCCTAATGGGGGAGGAATGATCCAGGTGGATATTGATGGCCACCCGACAATTCCACTTGGACCACCACCATTGTTTCTTTCCATTTTTCATTTTCCATATTTGTAGCACAATTTACTATTTGACAATTTTTTGGGTCCTGAACGTCCGGAGCCGTTTTGAGGCCCTAAACGATGTTTTTTGGGAAAACTGGGAGCAAAATGGGTATGTTTATTAATGTTTCTCATCCCAAAGTTGTAGTCCTTTGATAGATCTTTATAATGAGGTATTTTGCACGTTAAACGGAGATCATATGCCAACGTTATGACCCCGAGAAGTTGATGTACCAATTTACTGAAAAGAGGGCCCATAGTTTGGCGCTTCAACTCCTAGGGTTAGGGTTTTTGATGTTTAGGGTTTTCCATTATTTCTCAATAATAAATAGGCCTTCAAGCCTCATTGTAAGACATTTTAGAGGCATGTAGGCACCACATCTCTTCTTAGAGATAAGATACGATCGCCCTAGCTAGTTTATTTCCATTTCTATTTGTAAGCATATTTCAGTATTTTACTTTAATGAAATTATGTATTATTTCTATTACATATTGTATTTATGATTATTTCTATAATTTGTTGCATTCCTATTTAAATCCAGATCAGGGATGGAAGAATGTGTTATTGTGAGCACACATATGATTACAATTTCCAAGATAAGTAAAGACAACAAATCTCCTATGGTGGATGCTACTATGTATATAACAATGATTGTAGGTAATTTATATTCGATAGCATGACTTCCAAATATCATGTAGGAAATAGGAATGGTGGAAAGATATAATTAGACACTCAGGAATCTCATATGCTAGTTGTAAGGAGAATACTCAGATACTTGAAATGCACTCTTGATTTTGGATTGTGGTACCCTAAGAACACATATATTACAATCAAAACCTATATTGATGTAGATTGGGTTCGAAGCATTGATGATTGCAATAGTACCAGAGTGAATTCATTATTATTAGGATATTATCTTATATCTTGGCTAAGAAAAAGACAATCATGTATATCTCTCTCCATAGATTAAGTTGAGTATATAGTAGTAGCATATTGTTGTACACAAATCCTATGGATGAAGGAAGCCTTGAAGAATATCATTATAGAAACAAATCTGCCTATTACCATATATGTGGCAATAATAGTGCAATCAACCTCTCAAAGGCATGCATTCAAAGGCAGGGGGGTAGCATATGAGAATATTGTTGCCATGTATAAGAAATGGGGATATTGTTGAAGAAATAATTAGTTATTAATGGCGAAGGGTGTGTCGATGGAGATAGTAATCACATAGGATTATATAGGAATTCAATCCCTTTTCAACAAGTATTTAGTTTCCTCCTAACTCATCCTTGTTGAAGCAATATTGAATTTACAAGTTATAGAATCATGTTTTTGGTCTCTCTTTAAGTAGGCCTACATAAACTTAAGTTTGCCCCTCTCCAAAATATGTGTATATTAAACCATGAACTAGTTAGTATAAATATGGCCTCATTCAACCTCATTTGAGCATGCAATTTGATCAAGGATAAGATATTATAAACTGAGATAAAAGAAGAAGAATATCAACTTCACAACTTGTGAACCTAGGAGCTAAAAGAATTAAAGCAAGATCCTTTTGGTCATTTGGTTATAATTTTTTGTGGGTTTTTCATGCCATCCTAGGCTTCTTTTGGGAATAAGGACTTGACCTTTTATTGGAGAAAACTTCATACCCTTTGTATTAGTTTAAGCCCTTTGGAGGAATAAAAGAATAAACATGTGATAGGGAACAAGTTCGGCCTTCTCGTGAATAACCTTCAGGAATGTAATAGGGCACAGTTTTGGCCTTCTTTTGAATAGTCTTTCAGCCTATAATATGGAACAATTTTGGCCCTATCTTCAATAGCCTTGGGGCATGTAATTATGCACATGTTTGAACTTGTTGAGGAAAGGATTTAGGCCTATAGTAAGTTACATATTTGGCCATCTTGTGGATGTTATAAAGTACAAACCTTGGCCTCACCTTGGACCTATTTCTAGCCAACTTTGATATCAGACCTTAACACTTGTTTGAAGCCATTTTTGGCCCTATTTGATTAGACATTACAGTTGTTTGGAAGCAAATTTGGGTCTTATTTGAAGAATAAATTTGAGCTAAGCTACTTTTTAAGTCATAACTAAAGATCCCTAAAGCCCTTATTTATGCACCTTTGGAGGCTTGGTTAGAGCATACTTGGAATTGTTTGGAGACTCTCTCCTATCGAATTTGAGAAAATTTTGAAGAATATTTTAGAAAACCTTAGTGAGGTTTCTTAAAAGATATTCTCACCCTTGCTAGAGCCTTTATTAGAGAAATAGAACTTAAGTATTTGAAAACATGCTTAGTGATGCAGGAGCATCCAATTAGGGAGGCAATAGCTGGACATGCTGTTTTAAGAATTTTTTTAAATTTACTTTTCAGTTTACTTTTATTGTTATTTATTTTCAAGAAGGCTGTCACAGCCAATGTTGTTACTTTTTTATTTTTTGAAAGTAAATAGATTAGGGAATAGCCTTAAATAAATTAATACTTGAATAATAGCAAAAGGGAATGTAACTGCAAATTGCAACTCCAAGTAGTTCCTCAACTGAATGAGGCTACCAACAGCTTAAATACACAATCAAAACAGTAAAGAAAAGCATTTCAGGTATCAAACAGTTGTTATTATGAATGACTATAATCTGGTGCTGTGCACAAAACTGACTACATGATTGAGGGACTGTGAACGAGACTGTGCATCACCATCAAAGCAACTAAACACTGCGAAAGAATTCATTCAGGTACTTCACGAACGCAAATCATTGAAATTCTTACAACTAGATGATTTATCATTTCTATAAATATATACACATACATTGTATAAATATTTGTTATAGTTCAAAGATAGCATCCTGTAACCCAACACAGGTTCAGAGCATAAGGCATAATGCCTTCCAAAAAAAATATACAATTGCCAAATAGTCCTCAAATATTTTCATTAGAGACCAAGAAGGGTTCCTGTGACCTAGGACCAACTAAACAAATAGAGACGGGACCACGCTCAACAACTAGAGCTGAACTGTACAAAAATTGTGTTCAAATTCACAAGAAAAATCTCAGCAAAGCCGCGGTCACCAACAACCCGGAACGTTCGACAGATAGACAAAACTGAGGACCAATAAAAACAAGACTTTGTCTCTACAAAAACAACCTACGGGACTGTATAAGATAAACAAGAAGGACCCTACCCAGCTCAAGTGGAGACTGGAATGGAGGAGCAAAGAAAAAATAACCTTCAAGGAACGAACCCTTGCCACCATCACAGAGGAGTGAATTACCTGCAAAGTCAAGAGTCAAGATTATAAAGGCAGCATAACCAGTTATAAGGAGAATAAACCAAGAGAAGGGAAAAGATGAGTACCCTGAAGTTTACTTGAGGTGGAGAGTAGGTTCCATAGTCGAACCCAGGACCAGCAGCACACCAAACAACGATGGCCCTTAAGGTGAGCCGAACCACCAGATGTTGCAACCCATGACTAGAGGACCAACAATGAGGGTTGGTCATAAGAGAACCTAACCTACATCCAGAGGACCAACCACCACCCAAACCAACAATGTTCGAGCCATTGCCACAGAGGCACGAAACCCCAACTACTCACAAAGAGTGAAATTGTTAGCAGAAGAAAAGCAAAGAGGGAACCAGCAGACAGTGGGAGGCAGAGAGCCATTACCATCGGGTGGAAGGAACTAGGTAAGGCCACAGACAAGCAAAGCAAAACAAATAGTAACAATAACCCAATATTCAACAAAAATCCGCGCCATAGAACCATAACACAGTGACCAAGACAACCTCAAAGAGGTGGTGGAGTTAATGCTCCATTAAAACCTCACCAAAAACTGCAGTTGCATACAAGCACGGGAAGGGATCACGTGTGCCAGTTGCCATGAAGGAAACCACCTCATATTTTGGGGTGAGTCATCAAATTTTGGTATCAAAGAAATTATTTCCTTAGGGAAGAAAAAAATTATGGAGGTAGGAAGAAGGGGTACAGGTAGAGCTATTCAGAGGGTAGTCGATGAAAGACTGCGTGAGGAAATCAAGATCCTAAGTGCCAAATTAGTAGCAGTAGAAGTAGGGAGGCACAGGGATCCAAAAGGTGGTGATGATAGTGAATAAGAAGCTACAACTACGATAGATGTGTGCGGTGAGGAAGGGCCAGAGATAAAATTATTGAAATCTGTTCTGTTAGCAAGCAGAAAACCAAAGCCTCAACTGTCAAACTATGATGGAATTTCATCCACTGAAGTATAATTGGATTGGATTAGCAAGTTGGATAAATACTTCAAATGTGAGGAAATCAGTGAGGATATGAGGGTCAGATTTGGAGCTACAAAACTAAACGGGCATGCAGCACTATGACGGGAAAATGTGCAGGTAGAGAAAAGGAGATCAAATAAGCCACCAATTAAAAAGTGGACAATAAAGATCACTAAGATGAAAGGTATGTTTTTACCTAAAGACTATCAGATTTCTCTATATAGACAGGTACAGAACCTGAAACAAAGAGCAATGACTGTGAAAGAATATACAAAATAATTTTATAGAGTGAATCTGCAAGAGGGTTATGTCGAAAATACCCCAGAAAAGACAGCAAGGTTCGTGAATGGATTACAAATGGAGATAGTGTATGAGATCAGTATTCTCTCTCCAAACTCTATAGAAGAAGCATATCAAAGTGCTTTAAAAGTAGAGGAGAAGATCACGAGGAAACAAAATTCCAGGAGAGGACGTGGATCCAACCGAGGAAGGGGATAGTCCTTTGACAGAGGTAGAACTGCCAACGACAGTAAGGAAGGCAGTAGTTCAAAAAATGTAGGGTCAACTAATAAAGAAGGTAACACTAGAGGGGGAAGGACATACCAGCGAGGGAGAGGTAACGACAGAGGTAGAGGGAATGCGTATCAGTGTTACAAGTGTCACAAATGGGACACCGGTCTTTTCAATGTGCTAAAAGTGATCCAACAGGACAAAGAGGAGCATATGTTGCTCAACTAGAGGAAGCTAACGCCCCACCTCAAGAAGTGGAGAACATGGCTGAAATAGTAGAGGCCTTGGTGTTGAAAAAAGTCTTGTTGAAGCTAGCTAAAGAGTTAGCTAATCAGACACAGTGGAAAGCCCTATTCCGAACTGTGTGTAAGTCACATGGTAAGTGTTGTAAACTGATTATTGACAGTGGAAGCACTGATAACCTGGTAGCCACAGAGATGGTAGAGAAACTGGGTTTAAAAAGACTGAAACACCCAACACCATACCAGGTGTCTTGGTTACAAAAAGGGCACAAACTACTTGTTGATGAGCAGTGTGAAATGGAATTTCATATTGGCAGGTATAAGGATAAGGTGACATGTGACATTATGCCGATGGATGTGTGCCATACACTACTTGGTAAACCATGGCAGTATGAGAGGAAGGTAGTGCACATTGGGAAGACAAACTGTTATAAGTTTGTGAAAGATGGGATGAAGCATACGTTGTTACTCGTGAAGGAAGAGGACACAACAGAGAGTAGTGGGACAAAGGAACTATTATTAGGGGGAAAAGATTTCCTACAGTAGATTGGAGATGATGAAATAAAGTTTGCAATTGTGTGGAGGCCGAGGACAATGTTAATCTATACTGAAATTAAAGATTTTTTGAAGGAAATTCAAGATATGTTATGGGAATTCAGCGATATAGTAGTTGATGATTTGCCAGATACGTTACGCCCAAAATGGAGTATCAGCCACCATATTGATTTCATCCCAGGAGCTAGTTTACCCAACAAAGCTACTTACCGAATGAGTCTAAAGGACAATGAGGAGATTAGGAAACAAGTACAGGAGTTGTTGGACAAAGGGTTGATTTGGGAAAGTTTAAGTCCATGTGCAGTTCCAACAGTCTTAGCTCCCAAGAAAGGAGGACAGTGGTGGATTTGTATTGACTCTCAAGCAATCAATAATATTACCATTAGATATAGGTTCCCTTTACCACGAATGGATAATATGATGGACTGCTTGAGTGGAGCAACGTATTTTTCAAAGATTTATTTAAAAAGCGGTTATCATCATATACAGATTCGAGAAGGAGACGAGTGGAAGACTGCTTTCAAAACCAATGAGGGCCTGTACGAATGGTTGGTCATGCCATTTGGATTAAGCAATGCACCCAGCACATTCATGTGCTTAATGAATGAGATGCTAAAAGAATATATCGGGAAGTTTGTTATTGTGTATTTGGATGATATCCTTATTTTCTGTAAGACTAGGGAAGAACATTTCTGACATGTCAGGTGTGTCTTGGAAAAATTACAGCAGAATAAATTGCTGTTAAATTGGAAGAAATGTACATTTTCTAAGAAGGAGTTGGCTTATTTGGGATTCGTGATTTCACAGAATGAGTTAAAGATGGATCCAGAAAAGGTTGCAGCCATAGTTAGCTAGTTTCCCCAAAAAAAAATATTTTAAGTACGGAGCTTTCATGGGCTAGCAAGTTTTTGCCGAAAGTTTATAAAAAAATTTAGTGGGATTTGTGCACCCATGGTGGACACCGTCAAAAAAGAAAATCAACCTTTTCATTGGATTGAATCGGATGAAAAGAGATTTCAACTACTGAAAAGGAAGATCACCGAAAGACCCATTTTGAGGTTACCAGATTTCAATAAACTTTTTCAAGTTCATTACGATGCCAGTGGGACAACCATTAGAACAATACTGAGTCAAGAGGATAAACCGGTGGCCTATTTCAGTGAGAAATTAAATGAGATTAGACAAAAATATATGTCCTATGACAAGGAATTCTATGCAGTGGTGCAAGCGCTGAAACATTGGAGACACTACCTGCTGGGAAATGAATTTGTTCTATTTTTGGACAATTCTGCTTTGCAATATGTCATGCAATAGCATAAGCTGAATCATAAACATGCGAAGTGGGTAGAATATCTCTAGAGTTTCATGTTTGTGTTGAAGCACATCAGCGGACAAGCCAACAAAGTGGCAGATGTGTTAAGCAGAAGAAGTTTGATTTTATAGGAACACAGAGTGCAAGTGTTGGGCTTTAAACATCTCAAAGATCTGTATGAGACAGATGCTGATTTTCGGGAAGCATATGAAGCCTGCCAAAATCCACTGTTGAGATGCAATAGTTTTTGGTTAGATTATAACATATAGGAAGGATTGCTATTCAAGGGAGGACAATTGTGTATTCTCGAATGTTCAATGAGGGAGAACTTAATTAAGGAGAAACATAATGGTGGTCTAGCTAGACATTTTGGCATAAACAAGACTTTCAACCAGGTAAGTCATTTCTATTATTGGCCAAAGATGCAGCGAGATGTACAATGGTATTTGGCTAGATGTAAGATGTGTCAGCTGCCAAAGGGACATAGTTAAAGTATGGGACTATATATGCCCCTACCTGTTCCAGACAGGCCATGGGACTCAGTCAATTTACACATTGTCTTGGGTTTGCCGAGGACACAGAAAGGATATGATTCAATCATAGTAGTAGTGGATAGCTTTACTAAGACGGTACATTTTAGTCCTTGTAAAAAGACCAGCGATGCCATGCATGTAGCCCATTTATTCTTCACAGAAATTGTCAAACTACATGGCTTACAAAAGTCTATTATTTCAGATAGGGACGTGAAGTTTACGGGCCATTTTTGGTAGACTTTGTGGAAGAAATTAGATAGTAAACTAAGCTTTAGCTCAACTTATCATCCACAGACTGACGGGAAAACTGAGGTAGTAAACCAAAGTCTGGTTAATCTACTACGTAATGTAGTTGGAGAGAATTCATGAAAGTGGGATCGCGTACTTGCACAAGCAGAGTTCGCTTATAACGATTCACCCAACATGAGTATAGGTAGAAGCCCTTTCCAGATCCTGTATGACATGCACCCCCATGGAGTGCATGAGTTACGAGATTTGGGTCGGTTGGAATGGAGGAGTGCTGACAGAGAAGATTTCGCCAAAATGATTAACAATCTTCACGAACAGGTGAAAGCTAAATTGCAGAACAGTAGCCAAATATATAAGAAAAAGGTAGATTTAAAACGACGGGAAGTGCAATTTAATGTAGGAGACCTAGTACTGGCACACCTATGAAAGGATAGCTTTCCTAGAGGAGAATATAACGAGCTCAAATTGAAAAAGATAAGGCCTTGCTGGATACTACGGAAATTCTCTGCCAATGCATATGAACTACAATTACCCCCAGGTATTGGGATCTCGCCCATTTTCAATGTAGCAGACCTATACCCTTATATTTATGCTAATACAAATGAAAATTCAACAGGACACACACGGGACACCCCGGGATACGAAGAGACAGGGACATGGATCAGATAGATGCCCCCAACCAAGCCTTTGGAGATTGACCAAATATTGGATACTCTGGTAGCGAGGCGGACATGCCGAAAGGAGTACTTGCAGTACTTGGTTAAGTGGAAGGACTGTCTAATTGAGGAAAATTCCTCGTTGGATGTTGGACAGATTCGACGTGCCGTGTATTCTATTGAAGAGCTCATGGACAAGAGCCATGAGTTTCATTCACCCCGCGAGCCTGATGTAGGAGCATCCAATTAGGGAGGAAATAGCTGGACATGTTGTTTTAAGAATTTTTTTAAATTTACTTTTCAGTTTACTTTTATTCTTATTTATTTTTAAGAAGGTTGTCACAGCCTGTCATTACTTTTTATTTTTTGAATAAAAATAAATTAGAGAAGACTCTTAAATAAATTAATACTTGAATAACAACAAAAGGGAATGTAACTACAAATTGCAACTCCATGTAGTTCCTCAACTGAATGAGGCTACGAGCAGCTTAAATACACAATCAAAAGATGAAAAAAGGGTTGCTGCCAACAAAGGAGAATAGAAACCAGAGAATGTAAACTATGACATGATATTTTAAAATAGTAAAGAGAAGCATTTCAAGGATCAAACAGTTGTTATTATGAATGACTATAATCTAGTATTGTGCACAAAATTGACTATATGATTGACGGACTGTTAACGAGACTGTGCATCACATCGAAGCAACTAAACACTACAAGAGAATTCATTTAGTTACTTCAAGAAAGCAAATCATTGAAATTATTACAAGTAGAAGATTTATCATTTCTATAAATATATACACATACATTTCATAAATATTTGTTATAGTTCAAAGTCAGCATCCTGTAACCCAAAACAGGTTCAGAGCATAAGGCATAGTGACTTCCAAAAAAATATACAATTGCCAAACATCCGTCAAATATTTTCATTACAAACCAAGAAGGGTTCCTGTGACCCAAGACCAACTAAACAAACAGAGACGGGACCACGCTCAACAACCAGAGCTGAACTATACAAAAATTGCATTCAAATTCACAACCAAAATCTCAGTGGAGCCATACTCACCAACGACCAAATAACGACCCAGAACTTTCAACGGACAGATAGAACTGAGGACCAACAAAAACAAGACTTCGTCTCTACAAAAATAACCTATGGGAATGTATAAGATATACATTAAGGACCCCACCTAGTTCAAGTGGAGACCATAATGGAAGAGAAAAGAAATAGTAACCATCAAGGACCAAACCCTTGCCACCACCACAGACGAGCGAATTACCTGTACAGTCAAGAGACAACGATTAGAGAGGCAACATAACTAGTTAAATGGAGAATAAAATGAGAGAAGGGAAAAGCTGAGTACCCTGAAGGTTACCTGAAGTGGAGAGAAGGTTCCATAGTTGAACCTAGGACTAGCAACACACCAAACAATGATGGCACTTAGGTGAGCCGAACCACCAGAAACTGCAACCCATGACCAGAGGACGAACAACGAGGGTTGGTCACAAGAGAATGTAACCCATGGCTAGAGGGTCAACCACCACCAAGACCAACAACGTTCGAGCCATGGCCGTAGAGCCACGAAACCCCAACTGCTCACAAGGAGCGGAGTTGTTAGCAGAAGAAAAGCAAAGAGGGAACTAGTAGACAATGGGAGGCAGAGAGCCACTACCATCGGGTGGAAGGAACCAGGTAAGGGCACAGAGGAGCAGAGCGAAACCAACAACAACAATAACCCAAGCTACAACCAGAACCCATGCCATAGATCCATAACACAGTGACCAAGACAACCTCGAAAAGGTGGTGGAGTTAATTCTCCACTAAAACCTCACCAGAAACCCCAGTTGCATACGAGCGCGAGAAGGGATCATGTGGGCCAGTTGCCATGAAGGCACCCACCTTATCTTTTGGGGTGAGTCATCACTTAGAGCATATTGAAAATTTTTTGAAGCCATACTAAAGACATCCTTGAAGAATTGATGGCAAAATTTTGAAAACGAGATGAAGCAATTTTGAAGACTTGCTGGAGAAATCTTGAATATTTATTGGAGCACTCGTGAAGACTTGTTTAAGCAACATTGGATACTTACTGGTAAATCATTGAAGATATATTTGGAGCATTATTAGAAGATTACTTAAGAGTTTGATGAAATAAGTATTGTTTATTGAGGTGACCAACTTGGAGCTTAGATTTGTTGCGAGGATTGGATTCCTCAAGGAGACCAAGTTGGAGCTTGGATTTGAAGTGATGACTAGAGTCCTCAAGGAGACTAAGTTTGATATTGGACTTCAAGTGAGGATTGGAGTCCTCGCCTAAGGTTTGAGATTTGAAAAAGTTGAAGAATCTATTGTACAAGTTGTAGCGTCATTTGTTTTAAAAAGAGGATTGGAGTCCTCAAACATATCTTTAATAGAATTATTTCTATGTTCTTGTTTAACTTGTGATAAAGATCCCAATTGGCATAATATAACAATTGAAAGAAATATTTATTCACTATGCCCTCCCGCCCCAATATTTCAAACAATTGGTATTAGATCCAACTTCTTAAAGACCAACCTAATAACTTGAAGAATAATTTTTGAATCACAATGGATAGTAAAGATGATAAGGTCCCCTAATTAGATGAAACAAAATTTATCTTCTTGAAATTTAGAATGGAATTCTACTTAATGTCTCTTAGAGTGAAAATTTGGAAATCTGTCATAGATGGAGACAAGCTTCCATATCCTTTTAAAATAGATACAAAGATTAAGAGGACATATGTGTCAAACACAAAGGTTTTAAATTATATAGCAAGTGGTATCTCATATTCAAAATTCATTAAAGTTATTCTTATTAAAACAAATAAAGAGATGTTGGACAAGATTGTCAATATTTATGAAGGAGGTGACAAGATAAAAATGTAAAGCTTCAAACCTATACGTAGTTTCAAAGTCTCAAAATGAATGATGAATAAGATATTGTTTCTTACATTCTCTAAGTAGATGAGGTAGTCAAATATCTCAAAGGATTAGGTGTAAAATTCAATGGAAATATGATTGTCTAAAAGGTATTCCGATCCCTTCCAGATAATTTTGACTCCAAGTTACATGCCATAGATGAAATAAAATATTTTGACTATCTATCAATGGATGAACTTCATGGAATCCACGTCTCATACAATATGAGGTTAGGAAATTCAAATCATAAGTTTCTTTTAAGGCATCAAAAACATCAAGAAATGGGAAGGGTTGTGACTACAATAGTAATGATCCCGATACTGAAATAGAATTGGCACAATTTGTTAAGAAGTTAAAGAAAGGATACAAACTCAAAGGTAACATTCCCCTTATTTTATTTAAATATCGAAAAATAGGAAATTATCCTACAAACTGTCATTTTAAGGATGACAGTGACGATGAGGATGAACATAAAACAAAGGAATTCAAAAAGAAAGGTTCAAACAAAAATAAATCCTTCTCTAAGTAAGATAGTCATGATTTTGAGGAAGATGAACTTAATAAGAGAACATCCAACAAGAAAGGCCCAAACAAAATGAATTTATTTTCCAGGCAAGATAGCAATTATTCTAATGAAGATGATGATTATACATGAAGAAGATACATGATATTCATGGCCTTCATAGATGACACAGATAAAACTAAAAAAGAATATGAAGGAAATGTGGACGAATTGTTTATTGGTGTCATTTAAGGGAATGAAATAAAAAGGAAAATTAATGGAAAGTTATCAAAAGAGATCAACTCTCTCAAAATTGAAAAAGAAGAAGAAAAGAGGATAGAAGTATTGAAAGACATGCTAAATAAAAAAGAAGATACATGCAAGAAATTAGAGGCTAAAGTTGTATCTCTAAAATGAGAATTGGATAAGGCCAAAAACAACTTGAAATTTTCCCAAAACCTAGATGTCATCCTCAACGCTCAAAGACCACAACATGAAAAATCAGGACTTGAGTATATAGGTGAATTATCTAATTCAAAGGGGACCCTAGTTCCCATGATGAAGAAGAACCAAGGAGCTATGTTGATGTTATTTATAATCATCCAAGAAGTGAGAAGTAATTCTATCCAAATGACACAATAATCCAAGGAATGATAGGTTTCCTTATCTAAAAAGGAATGTCACATCAAACCAAGCTTATACCAACAAGTATCAAACTCTTTTCCTTGGTCATTTTTTATTTTTTATTTTTTTTGGTCATTATGCTAAGCATTGCAATGCTTATGGAGGTAATAATGTTGACTCAAGAAATTATGGGAATAATTACCAAAATAAGAATATTGATTTAAGGAGACAAAACCATATCAAAACTTACAATAATCTAGGTCATGAAGCATGAAATTGTCCACTAGAACCAAGAGAAAGAGAATGGAGAAGAAAGACTAGAGAACCCACCCCTAAAATGTGTGGTCTAGCTTTGTGTGCACAAAATGAGGAAAATAAATAGTTTGTAGATAATGGATGTTCTAGGCACATGACTGGTGATGAAAATAAGTTCACCTCGCTAAACAAGAAGGATGGAAATGTGACTTTTGGAAGTGGATCTACTAACATTGTTTGGAAAGGCACATTGAGTATCATAAATGGAAAAGAAAAAGTACAAAAAGAACTATTTGTTGAAGGACTCAAGCACAATCTTCTATGTGTTAGCCAAACATGTGACCAAGGACATGATATCATCTTTCATGCAAAGGATTGTGAAATAAGAGAGTCTTATTCATGAAAATTTGGGGGAAAAGGAGTAAGAACAATAGATAATGTATAAATTTTTAGCGAAATGAAAAAAAAATGTTATTTCATTCAAATATATGAAATTTAGTTGCATCACAAGCAATTGGTACATATAAACTTTGATAATTTGGTGAAGATTAGCAAAACTTGAGTAGTGAGAGATATCCCCATAATTTCCAAACTGAAAAGGATATTTCTACACCATACCAACATGGAAAGAAAACAAGGAAAAAATTCAAGAAAAATAAATGCTTGTCATCAAAGCCTCTAGAAATCATTCATGCAAGTCTATGTGGGCCAACCAAAACTCCAACTCTACAAGGAGAAAGGTACTTTATATTATTTAAAGTTGATTATACTAGAAATATGTGGGTATTTTTTATAATATTTAAGCAAAAAGAACTAGAATGTTTTAAAACCTTCAAAGGAACATTTGAAAATGAAAGTGAATCATAGATCAAAAAATAGAGGCAAAGAATTTACCTCAGGGGAATTCAGTGAATTTTGTGTAAAACATGGATTAAGATGGAAATACCCATTGCTATGTATCCACAAAAAATGGATTGGTTGAAATAAACAACATATCCATACAAGAGTTTATAAGAACAATGTTATTATCAGTTGGTTCACAAACTAAATTTTGGAGAGAAATAGTTGGGGTAACAATATATATTATGAACAAGGTACAACTTTGGGAAAATAATGCTAAAAGTACATATGAATTATGGAAATGAAGATATTCTTCCGTGACATATTTTAGAATATTTGGAAGTAAGTGTTTTACGAAGATCAATGATGATTCATTAGGCAAGTTTAATTCTCAAATTGATGAAGGAAACTTTCTTGGATACTCTACAAGAAGCAAGGCTTACAAATACTACAAAAATCGACTACAAAGGATAGTTGAAAGTATTGATGTAAATATTGATGAGGATCTTCCTAAAAAAGAAGTTAAAATCAATGCAGAATGTCCTATCCTTGGAGATCTAGAAGGGGATTTTGCAAAATAAGAAAAGGAGTTGGAAAATCAAAAGGAAACATCTCAAACTCCATCAAAGGTAAATTTTATTCAGAAACATCATCCAAAAGATCAAGTTATTGGTGATGTAGGTGGTGGAATACAAACTTGAAGAAGGATGCCAACTACACCAGAAAGGAATTATATTGCCTTAAAATCCATAATAGAACTTGAAATTTTCACTCAAGCAACGATCCTCACTAGATAAAAGAAATGGAAGAAGAGATGTATCAAATAGAAAAGAATGGAACAGGGAAGCTAGTACCTTGTCCAAACAATAAGAATGTCATAGCAACCAAGTGAGTGTGTAAGAAAAAAAATGAATGACTATGGAAAAATCATCAGAAATAATGCAATGTTGTTGTGCAAGGGCTACTCTCAAATTGAAGGAATTGACTTTGAAGAAACTTTCACTCATTTTCATATGTAAGAATCTATAAGGATGTCTTTGGAATTTTGTTTTTCTAAAGGCTTAAAATTGAATCAAATGGAAATGAAATCAACATTTCCAAATGCATACATAAACAAAGAAGTATAAATGGAACAACCGGAAGGGTTTTACTTAGTAGAAGGAAAACAACTTTTTTGCAAATTGAAGAACTCCCTGTATGGATTAAAGAAAACTTTGAGAGCTGGGTATGTCAGAATTTATCACTATATTAATAAAAAGGATTCAAGAAAGGAGTTGTAAGGATAAATATTTACATGAAGAAGGACAAAGAAAATCTACTAATCACACTAACATATGTGGATGATTTTATTTTCTAGAGAAATAATGATGAAATGTTTCATCAATCTTCCCAAGACATGTCAAAATAATTTGAAATGTCAATGATTGGTGAGTTATCTTACTTTCTTGGACTTCAAGTAACTCAAACCAAAGCAAATATATTCATATCACAAGAAAAATATCTAAGATATATACTTAAGTGATTTTGGATTGAAGAATGTCCTATTATGAGCAGACGTATGATTACGGGTTGAAATCTAAGTAACAATGACGAATCTCATATAGTGGATGCTACTCTTTAAAGATCAATGATTGGAGGCCTTTCTATATGACAACCTCATGGCCAGAAATCATGCAGACAGTAAGAATTGTGGCAAGATTCCAATCAAACCCTAAGGAATCTCATATGCTAGTTGTAAAGAGACTAGTCATATAAACGAAAGGCACTCTTGATTTTGGACTATGGTACCCTAAGACCAAAAATATTACCTTGAAATCATATACTAATGAAGATTGGTTAGGAACAATTAATGATCAAAAGAGTACCAAGGGGAATGTAATCTTATTGGGAGACTATCTTGCATATTGGCTAATAAAAAATAATCATCTATATCTCTTTCCATGGATGAAGCCGAGTATATAGAAACAACAAATTGTTGTACAAAAATCCTATGGATGAAGAAAGCCTTGAAGGCTATAGAAGCAAATCATCCTCTCACCATATATTATGACAACACTCCTGCAATCAACCTCTCAAAGAATCCAGTCATGCATTCAAAGGAAAAACATATCAAAATAAAGTATCACTTCCTCCAAGAATAGGTTGCAGATCAAAACATAAAATTGGAGTATGTATGTTCAGTGTGTGTTATATTCTTCCCAAGACTAGACCTGCGTGCAAAGACATTGGCTAGAGAGGGGGTAAAATGCCCCCCTTCATCATGCTGGGTGCAACAGGGTGGTCATAGGGGGGATGGGAGCCCCCCTTGTCAGGGGGTTTGCAGGGATCGCGGTAGCTGCTCTGCATGCGATTCGAGGTAGTGTCACGGGAAAAAAAATAGACCCTATATTCGGGGGAAAACATACTTATGTTTTTGTGCATCAGTTTTGCACATGGTTTTGGCATGATGGTTTTCAGCCCATGGTATCTTGCAAACATGGTCCAGGGAACAACGGTTATTTTCTAATCTAGGGTTAATGGATTGGGATTTATGAATGCTTCGACATGTATATATATGTGTTGTAATATTGAATGGAATATAATGAGAAAACAATCTAGTAGTCCTGACTTTGGGATCCAGGGGAAAATATCGATGTATTTGTTTTGTGTTTCTCGCCATTGTATATTTTTTGTTTTTTAATAATTCATTTGCAGGTAATTTTTATACAGGGTTAACACCTACAATTTCAACACTAAGGAATGAATTGTAGATATCTTCACAAAACCCCTACCTCTAAAAGAATTTGAACATCTTCGTCAAAATATGGGGTTCATCTCTCTTGCACCCCATTCTAGAATGCATTTTCTATTGAAGTGAAAGGGGGATAATATAGAAGGGGGAGTAGCATGATGACAGGGGGAGTAGCATGATGAAAGAGGGAGTGGTACGATGAGAGAAGGAAAAACATATCAGGATATTATTGCCATAAATAACGAAGGGGGATATTTTTGAAGAAATAATTAGTTGTTGATGTCAAAGGATGTGTTTATGGAGATGAAAAGAAAAAAAGCTTGTAGAGGACTTCAAACCCTTTTAAATGAGTATTTACTCACCTCTTAACTCCTCCTAATTGAAAATATATTGAATTTACAAGTTATAGAATCAGTTTTTTGGTAGGCCTACATAAACACAAGTTGACCCCTCTCTAAAATATGTGTATATTCAACCATGAATGAAATAGTATAAATATTACCTCATTAGACCTCATTTGAGTATCTAGTTAGATCAAGGATAAGGAATTCAAATTTGAGGTAAAAGAAGAAGAATATGAGGTTAACAACTTGTGAACCTAGGCGCTGAAACAAGGAAGTAAGGTGAGGTCATTTGGTATTTTGGTTATATCATTTTGTGTGTTTTACTTGTTATCTTTGGTTTCTTTTGGAAACAATACCTTGAAATTCTATTAGAGAAAACTTCAAACCCTCTGGATCAGTTTCAACCCCAAGGAGGAAGTAAATAATAGACTTGTGATAGGCAATATGTTCGAACTTCTTGTTAATAGTCTGTAGGCCTATAAGATGGCACAGTTTCAGCCCTCTTGTGAAAAATGTTTGGACCTATAATAGGCAACAATTTTGGCCCCCTTGTGAACATTACTTGGGCCTGTATTAAGGCATAGGTTTGGCACTTATGAGGAATGACTCTAGCCTTATAATAAGGAAGAAATTTGACCGAGCCTCTTTTGGATGTGATAAAGCACAGACCTTGGCCTCACCTTAGAGTAGTATTCAACCTACCTTGAGAGCAGACCTTTACACCAATTTGAACAATATTTTTTCCTTCTTTGAAGGCAGGAACTGTGATTGTTTGTAAGTAGAACTTGGGTCTTGTTTCAAGCAGACATTTGAGCTAAATTTGAAGTCATTCTTAAATATCCTTAAACAACTTGCTGAGGTACCTTTGGAAGCTTGGTTAGATCATATTTGGAATTATTTGTAGCCTCTCTCTTGTGGAATTTGAGTATCTTTCTAAGAATCTTGTAGCAAACCTCAGGGAGGTTTCTTAGAATATATTCTCACCCTATTATACCAATGATTGGATCAACAAACCTGATGACTTTGGAAACATTATTGGAGCATCTTGAAGCATTTTTGAAGCCTTATTAAAGACATCCTTAAAGAATTGATGGAGAAATTTTGAAAACCAATACAAGCACTTCTGAAGACTTGTTGGATTAGTCTTGATGATTTTTGGAGAAACATTATATATTTTTTGGATAACTCTTGAAGACTTGTTGAAGAAACATTGGAGACTTGTTGGAAAACAATTTAATATATCTTTGAAGAATTCTTGAAACATTATTGAAGGCTTTGTTGAAGTATGTTTATTGAGTTGACCAACTTGGAGCTTGGATTTGCTGAGATGATTGGAGTCCTCAACGATACCAAGTCAGAGTTTGGGTTTGAAGTGAGGATTGGAGTCCTCAAGGAGACCATGTTGGAGCTTGGATTGGAGTCCACCCATGGGTGGAGCCTTGAAAGAGTTGAAGAATTTGTTGTACATGCTGGAACTAATTTGTTGTAAAAGAAACTTTGGAGTCCTCATCATGTTATTAATAAAATATTTTTTTGTTCTAGTTTAACTTGTGACAAAAGGCTTAATGAGCACAATATAATATTTTAAAGAAAATTTGATTCACCTGGCCCCCTCTTAGTATTTTCAACATAGGTTTTCTAATATTTATGCTTCAAGCATGAGAGAGTGAGGTTTTTAAATTTAAATAATTAAATCAGTGCAATAACATGAGTTTTTTCAAAAGATTTTTATGATACATTATTTCAATTTAAAAATTATTTAAAAAAATTATGATGGATTATTTTATTTTAAAAACATTTATTTTACTTTAAAAACATTTCAAATATCATAAGTCTATGTATAAGTTTTCATTTAAAATTATTTGAATTATCTATAGTTGAATAATTAAGTTTAATGCTTTCAACAAAAACTATATTGAACTAAGCATTTTTTAAAAACTAGGCTGAGTTTAAGTCGGGTTAGCTTCAAAGTTGGATAGAATATGTGCCCATCAAATTTGGACACCCGTTGAGATAGTTTAATGCCCTAAAAGATGGCTTCTATCCTCAACCGCTTTCCATGAGGTTTGAACCTAAAATCTAGTAGTGTCTAAACCACACACAAACCAATTAATTTACACCCCATGGGTAATTATAAGCATATAGTTACCTTAACTTGAATGTCTCTAAAGTTTTATAGTGCAAAACTTGAAAAAATATTTTCACCGTAAGAAACTTGATAGATCCATATTAAGATGAATTTACTCTATCTCTTTACACACATGCCTTCTATGAACTCCATGTTAAACATGGAAGGAATTACAAGCCCCTAGGCGCCCCATACACACATTTATCTCACGTTAACTATGGAAGTTATTACACACCTCCTTCATTTTGAGAAACGCACATGTGGAAAAGGACCAAAACTTAGAATAATTGAATTATGCAAAATGTTCCAAGTATAAGAAATTTTGAGTTTTCAATTTATTTTATATAGTAAATACACAATTGACATTAAAATATTTTTGTGTCATTAATATATTTTAAAATACATCTGTCCCTCATATTGGAAAGGAAATCTACCTCTTTCTACATACAGAGAGTTAATTTATATATACATATAACTTAACCACTCATATTGGAATAATTTTTTTTTTAATTACAAATATTTCTCACACTCTAAATTGTAAAATAAAAATACAAGAATTTTTGTACTTTGAATTACTTTCTCTTTTTATATAAACTTAATACAAATTTTATTACTTAATTTGGATATAGACATATTTTATTTATAATTAAACATTAAATATTTTTAGTATTATTTTTTTCCTATAAATATAATATTCCAATTCTATGTTAAATGTGGAATGAGTTACATCTCTTCAATACTAGCCAAAAGGACATCGAATGGGAGGCCCTGCACTACTTTAGTAATATATACCTCTCCAGAGACTTTGTTCCCTTCTATAAATAGTTGGATATGTCTGGCCTCATTCCCCTTCTGACAAGTGAGGAGGAAAACACACTATTGGATCATCCCATCACAAAGGATGAAATTCGATCTGTATTAAAAGACCTAGCTAGGGGGAAAATCCTAGTCCTCACGAATAGACCATGGAGGTTTTCTTACATTTCTCGAATATCATGATTAATGGGCTAACTAAGATGGTTGAGGAATCATGCAGACCTGGATGGGTCTCTGAGGCCACAAATGCAACTTTTATATTCCTTCTTCTGAAGGTTCCAAATCCTGCCACTTTCTCTAACTATCATCCTATCACACTATGTAACACCATTTATAAATTGATCCCTAAAATGATTGCTAATCAGCTGAAACCTTTCTTGTGCAAACATATTTCGCCTGAACAATTTGGATTTTGGAGCAACACCAAATACATGATGTTGTTTCCATCACCCATGAATGTATACATTTCATCAAGAATTTCCGCTTGAACGGTTGCCTCATGAATATTGATCTTAAAAAATATTTTTTTTTGTGTTGATTGGGAACTTATATGGATGATCCTGCACAACATTGGGCTTGGAACTACTATGATAAACTATATCAAATATTGCATTAAGTCTGCTTCATTTACTATCATTACAAATGTCTCTCTTATAAATTTCTTTTTAGCCTCCAGGGGACTCTAACAAACTTGAGCATTGTCTCAACTCATGTTCGTTCTTATTATTGATGGTTAAAGTTAAAGATTCCTAGATGCATGAGTCTAGGGTCTCATTATAAGTTGTAGGATCACATATAAAATTCCTGTTTCCCACCTTATGTTTGTTGGTGACTTGTTGGTGATTCGGAACTCTGACCCTTTAGAATGGCTGGTGATTTTCAACATCCTTCACAATTTTGGACTTGCCTCGAGCCTCATTATGAACCAGGCAAAGTCCATCTTGATTTCATGTGAACTTGAAGCAGACAAGATACTGGAGAATGCCAACATGTTTGGTGTTAAAATATCTCACATGGACGACAATTTTAAGTACCTATGCTTCTTTTAAAAGCCAAATGGATACAAAAATAAGGACTGGGCTTGGATCAATCTTAAGATCTAAAAGAAACTTCATCGTTCATCTCATAAATAGATTTTCCCTGGGGCATTGACTTATTTTAATCCAATCGGTTCTTCAAAACATCCCCATTTTTTGGATGCATATATACAAAATTCCTAAGGGCGTTGTCCAAAAAATCAACTCTATTGTTTCACATTTTCTATTGGCAGACACTCAATATGATCACAAATTCCATATTGTCAGCCTGGAGATGATAAATAGACCTAGTGATTATGGTAGTTAGGGCCTTAAAGACACTGCATCTTTTAAGTTGACACTTATTTTAAAACAAAATTGGAGAGTTGTTTGTAGTGATGGCCTTTGACATAAAATCATAATTGTTAAGTATATATAGAACAAGGACCTCTTGAGTTGTCTTTGTGTAGGTACACCTAATCACTCAGATATATTTCATTCCTAGCGCAATCTCCTCCTGACAAAAAATTGTCTCCTTAGAAGCCTCAAATGGGACATTGGTCGTGGATCTATCCCATAAATTGGCCTAGATGCTCTCTCTAGCATGGAGGGCATGCTTACATTATCACTTTCCCTCATCATTTTTTTCCATAATCAAGGAGTTTTTGTGCTAAAATATATTGCCATTGCTCCATTTTATTCTAGTTTTTGCACGTATTTGAATGATGTTGATGAGCTCAAGATGCCTGGACATTTGGTTTTGGAGTGGAGGCCTATATTACAAACCTTAAACTACCTAGTATTATCCTCTCCCCAAAGGAGGATCAATTAATCTGGTTTGGAGGAATTCACCATGGACATGTTATTATTCAAGAGACATACAATTTAACCTCCCAGCCTCCCAGATTGGATATGTTTTTCTCATGGGTATCGGTCCTAGAAATGTAATACACCACTTAAAATCAATTGTTTTTCCTGGTTGGTAGAACATAATCAAATTTTGACTTGGCAAAAGCTCTGTAAGTGGGGTTTTCAGGGCTGAGGTAGATGTGGTCTTTTCCAATACCATGGAGAAGACATCAATCATCTCTTTATTCACTTCCTCTTCGCTTCATCAATTTAGACATGAGTGCTCAACATGCTAAACATTCAGGTTGCATGGGATCAATTCAACATTGTTTCTTGCCTTGGTAGGTGGATAATGGATCACAAATGTAATCTGTCATTACCTTTCCTCATCATTTGGGGCATTTGGATGACTAGGAACACCCTCATTTTCAAACAACTGAGGCCCGATATCTGGAGGACCAACCATAGAATATTATCTTTCAACCTAGAGTACTTTTATTCCTATTCAAAGGGTCTTAAAAGTCCTCTTCCCTCTTGGTTTCTTCCATGGTGCATCATCTTTTGGTCTTTATAGTTGCAGTATTGTCATTCATTAAGTCTTGATCATTTCCTCAGCCTTCATTGGCATTGTGGCAGTGGAACCAACACCCTAGCTGAGTTACTTGCACTTTGGGGTGTACTACATTGTGCTATCTGGCTTAGGCTTAGGGATATCACTTGCTTTGGAGATTCCAAATCATTCATTGATTGGGCTAATGAAAGGGGGCCTTATGATTCACTGGATTTCTCTAATTGGAAACTAAGAATGAGGGCTGTGATACAAGTCTTCCATCATATCTCTATTTCCCATATTTACAGGATACAAAATAGTGAAAACGACAAGCTTTCAAAGATTGGATGTTGTGCAGTGCCAGACCAGATCCTCTTCCAGTCTTTCAACAATGGTGTGCTGCAAGGGTCTAGTCACATCTTCATATAAAGATATGTTTTCTTGCTAACTAGGGCACCCAGACCTTCTGTTTTTTGGTCTATGATTTTAGTGTTTATTGACATGATTTTTTTTTATATTTTTTTATTTGGTATGTTTTTATGAACAACACATAATAGAGGTTTGATTGATACTGGTAACTCTTTATATATTCTCTTTGATGACAACGAGAATAACATGTCCCTATATGATATACTTTCTTTCACCATCATTTTTTTTTTAACTTTAAAAAACACTAGCACAATAAAAATCAAATTATTCAAAGATTAGGATGTTTTGAATTATAATCAATATGCTTTTGTTTGTTTGTTAATGTTTTTTTTTGGGTTAATTTTTAGTAAATATTTTATTTCTCTTTTGTTTCTTTGTTAATATTTGATATGTTTTTTTCTTAATTTTTAGTAAGTATTTTATTTCTCTTTTGGAAAAAAAAATCAAGTTAACAAATTGTCATCAACCTTAAACTCAATTGTAAAATGCACTCCATCTATTTCCATATTTATCCATCTTCCTTGCTCTAATGTGATATATTAATGAGATGCAATTTCGACTTGGAGCACAATTAGGCCCTAACACTACGTAATGTGTTGAACATGGATTGCTATAATATATTAAAGACAAAGAATTTGGACTCCAGACTCAATGTGACCCTAATATTCTGTGTATGTGATATATTAATGGGATACAATTTCGACTTGGAGCACAATTAGGCCCTAACACTTTGTAATGTGTTGAACATGGATTGCTATAATATATTAAAAACAAAGAATTTGGACTCCAGACTCAATGTGACCCTAATATTCTATGTATGTGGATGGTGCTTACACTGGGTTGAACATTGAATGTCTGTCTATATGTGTAGTATTCATATTCTGCATGACAAACCTAGACAGGCAAGGTACATTTTCTTACATTTTCTTCTCATTTAAATTCATAAATTAAGTTAATCTAAAATACACTATAAAGGAGTCTCTTATGGAAGTACCTCATAAATTTGTAAATATAGATTACTGTAAATATATCATTAAATGGGATAAGGAGATAAAAAAATTTACAAATTTAAAATATTACATATAAATAAATCTAAAACAATATAATTTATATTAATTATATGAAATAGATTTAAATTAAAGGAACACCAAAAAAAATATAACTTTGAAATTTATATTCATGTCAATTTATATTTATATTAACTCATATTAAGTTAAATGTTATATTAATTTATACTAAAATGTGATATTAATTTGTATTAATTTGGAATTTATTAAGCTAAATTTGTAGATTTAAATTAATATAAAACATATCATAAAATTATATCTAAATTAGGAAATCTCTGATCTGGTGAGGAACGAAGAGGAGGATATTCCCGTGGGAATGTGTGGGCGCCTCTGGTAAGCACATGGCTATAGGATGGCGAGATGGCTTCATGACCCTCCCATATTACCTTGAGTACAAGAGATAGTATACCAGCTTGGGAAACCTCAAGTCACATTCGATCTTGTGGAGGGTGGTAAGCACATTAATGTTATGGAAGGTGTCGGGGTGTTTGATGGTCATTCTATAGTGGAGAGAGTTTTGGAGCATGTGTGTGGAGTGCTGGGAGAAGAGGAGGGTGTTACAGAGGTGCTTCGGACCGATCGAAGACTAAACATTGTTGTAGAAGGTTATGCCCTTGCTGGTGGGTGTGGGTAGCTATCAATTGCCGAATTAGGATTAGAAAGAGAAACTCTACAAGGAACATGGTGTATGTGCATCTGATAGGGGTGGTTTCTTTTGGATTTTCTTTTGTTTGGTGCAATTTCAGTCTGGGGTGGTTGCAAATTTGCCTTTGGTGGAGCAGGATTATTGAAGTGCGCCTCCCCAACCAATTTATAAGATCTTGGGCTATGGGGTGGTGCCATTGGCGAGCTTGTCGTAGGTTTTGGTTTCCTGGAATTGTGAGGGGTCATTTCATAGGGGTGTTTGCTACTGGTTTGAGGTGGGAAATACTTTGCAAGTTGTGGATGCCTAGTTCCAGAAGGAGAGGAGGTTTAGCCAGAGTTGGTGTTCTTAACCCCTACATCGATTGTTTAGGATCTATTGGAAGCATGGTATTCATCTCTCTTAGGTGGCTTTGGGGCTTCAATCATGTGGTTGATTCCTCACTGAGGGCAATCCTTAGCCTAGGTGTCACCTAATTTGGGGAAGGCAGGCATGGCTAGGTCCTGGCCTTAGCTCGAGCTAGTGTTTGACAGTGGTGGAGAGAGTTTGGAAGGTCTAAGTGTAGAGGGTTCGAGCCACGCAACTTCAGGAGGTAGAGGTGGTGGCCAGACATGAAATTCTGGACATGTTGTGTCAACAACTTGAGATTCTACACACTCGGGCTCAGCGGGGAGTTGGGGCTGCATCACTCCATCCATTTTGCAGTGAGGGGGTTCGGTTCATCGTGGTGGTTCCATTTTTTGCTTTTTGGTGTGTTAGGTTGATCGCGTTCAGCAACAAGGATGTTGCATGAAGGACTGTTGAGATGTTGTTCAGTCAATTCTAGATCATTTGGAGAATTCAGAGTGAGTTAGACAAGAGGAGCTAGCCGAATTCATAGCAAATCTAAATAAAATGCATTATTTCCAATGGCATACCCGAGAGCGTGTTGTGGTGGTCTGACGTGGCTAGAATTTTCTATTAGAGAAGGTCAAGAGACTCTAGGTTTGGATGGCCCATTTCAAGGAGCATGCTGAATAATCCTTTCTTCCTCCATCACCTCTTGGTACAGATCTGGACAACACAACCTCCATCACCTCTGATGACTAGCATAGATACAAGTGTTTTATATGTTTTGTCTATTTACTAGGGCCTATGGCCTTTGAGATTGTTGACCATGTCTCTCTTTGTTTTTTTTTTTTGTTTCATTGTCATATGCTTTCAGTGGTAGTTGACAAACCTGGTTGGGGTGAGACTACTTGCATTTTTCCTCTGATGTATTCCCTTTTGAAACTATGAATATAAATTTGAATTAAATTTTTTATATCTAAATTACAAAACTAAAGAAAAATGTGATTTTAAAACCTTATATTGTAATTAATTAATTGAAATTTTACCAAATTTATAATGCCAAAGTAATTTTAAAATAAATAATATTTTTTAAGAAGTATATTATTGATAATTATTATTTTATATTAAAAATGATAACTTTACCATTTAAAGGGAAGTTATCTCAAGTGTATTGATTTCTTATAAGAAATAAAAGGAATCCCATATTGAAATATTGAAGGAGTTTTTTCTATTTAAGTGATTAATTTTGAAATAGTAGTAAATCATATGCTAAGATAAATGTCTCATTCTTTTAATATTAAATATATTGTGTTTTATCATTAAGATATTATGTTTTATCGTCATTTTATGATTATATAGTATGAGACCATGGTCAACCATGGGAAATGTGGTGAATATGCTAAACCATATTCATTTATAACTTAACATTGAGAACCATAGATAACCATGTTAACCCATAGTAAAAAATGGTCACCTTAGAGGACTCATGGAAAGACATGTAAATAAGTTCAACCATATTCAACCATGGTCAAATTAGCTCAGTAATGGTCAAATATAGTCAACATGCTCAACCATATACATCTATAGTTATACATTGACAATGACGGTCAAAATAACCCAACAACGGTCAATATAGATCAATAATGCTGAACCATATTCACGCATTGCAACCATCTTCACCCATAGTATCCCATGGTTGACCATATATAATCCTCACCAACAATTTAGTGATATTCAAGCATCATCAAGCTAGCTCAAAAATGGTCAACCATGTAAATTAACATCACATTGTGATGAAAAAAAACCAATATTGTAATGTGACAAAAGAAATGAAAAGTCATGATGTGATGAATAAAATATAATGTCATAATGCATTGAACAATAAGTAATGCCACAATGTGATGAAAAAATATTATTTGCAATGTGATAAGGAAATATTGACAACTCAATGTGATAAACAAAAGTCAACCTTATAATTAGATAAGAAAAAAACATCAACATCATAATGTGACAAAAGAAACATCATAATGTAATGAATAAAATCAACATCACAATGTGATGAATAAAATTGTGATGCCATAGTGTGCAACCCCAGTCTTAATGCCACACTATGATGATAATATAATGGTCACCAATAGCTAACCATACCCAAACATGGTCAAGAATAGTATTCATTGTCTAACATGTTCAATCATGATCAATCATAGTCAACATGGTCAAACATGGTCACAAAATCTCAATCTCACAATCGCCAAGTATGGTAACAATGGTCAACCATAGTCAACATCATCACAAAAGAAACATAGTCATCCATATTGAAGACATTCAAAACTATATGACATAGACAACATACTTAGCATAGATAACAAGGTGAACCATAGCCAACTATAGTCAACCTAATCATACATGGTCATAATGTCATAACGTAATAATGGTCAAACATGATCACAATGTCACAATTGTAAGCCATGGTTACGTATCATGGAATATAGTCATGTATACTCTTCATGGTAGAAAATATTTAAATCTGGTCAAACATGTTTGATCATCATATCACAACCACTTTTAAAGTTGTTGATATATACAACATGGTCAACCACATTGAACATCATCAGAACCTTTCATATCCATTATTAATGATGGGCAGCATATTCAACCATGGCCTAACATGGGAAAACCATGCTCAACCGTGGTCCACATTGTCACCCATAATCAACCATGGGAGACATGTTTGGCCACTATCAACCATGATCCACATGGTCAAAAATGATCAACCATAATCAACATGGTCACTAATGTTCATTTATAATTATACATTCACATCCATTGTTACCATGTTCACTCATACTCAATCATAGTTTACCATAGTCAACCATGGTCAAACAAGCTCTATCTCAAAGAAACATAGCCACCATGTTCTAACATGATCGACAAGTTCAAGCATATTCAATCATTGTTGCACCAACTCAACAGTGGTCAACTATGGTCAACTATGGATAACCACTATTTAGGATCACAGTCAACATGCTCAACCATACTAATCTATAATTAAACATTCACAACATATTAGAATTATGTTAAACCTAACACCTTCTAAATCTCTTTATTCAAGCTTCTATGATCCATAATGTATTAAGTAAAGTCTTTCGGTAGAAATCACATAACAGAATTTTTTGGCCGATGCATTTCAAACCAACAAATGTGGTTCATCATCAGGACCAGACGAAGAGGTAGACCATGGAAAAGGCTTAAATAGAGAGCAATGCATACATTGCTCTCTATGTAAGCCTTTTCCATGGTTTTCCTCTTCATCTAGTCCTGACGATGAACCACAGTTGTTGGTATGAAACACGTTGGCCAAAAATTTCTCTTATGTGATTTGTAACGAAAGGCTTTGCTTAAAACATAATGGATCATAGAATCTTGAATACAGAAATTACTACCTTCTAAATCATTATCCTAGTAGATAAAAATCTATAGAATAATTTACATAGTTAAGTTCCTAGCATTCAATGGAAGAAAAAAGAAAATAAATAATCTCATAAAAATGATAAATAGGTTTTACCGAATCAATTTTTTCAGCTAGAATCCAAAATTATATGGGATCCTATCCTAGGATAATGACCCAACTAAGGAATTACATACAACCCTAAATTTTATCTAGGTGATCAACCCCGCATTGGTTGATCCAGATCCCATTGCCACCATTCCTTGGACCAATAATTTCTTAAAAATTCAAATACTATGCCTATGTATAGTATTATAGGTGACTATTCTAGTTTGAAAAGTGATATATAATGTAGGAAAATATTCAATAAAAAATGCAATTTTCTATCAAAATTAGTAAATGTTTTTTGAATATCATTCATTTAATCATATATATGTAAGAAATAAGTGATTTTTTCTCCAAAAGGGTAAATATTTTATTCAAAAAATTTCCAAAAAGTAGATAATTGACGAAATTTTGCCCGTAAAATTTTACCTGGCTTGGATGCAGTAGACTCACCAAGAATCCTCTCTCAATCTAGTTCTATCTTTTGGTGTTTCTTTCCCATTTTCCTATCCTTTCTTTTATAAATTTTCATTGAGAGAAATCCTTAACCATAACCCAAATATCCAAATCGATTAATGACTAATATTATATCTCATCTCAATTGAGATAAATCACTGAGGTTAAACCATAATCACTAATGTATTTGACTTTACTTTTCCTAAGTTTAACTTAGCTCAATTGGCCAAGATAATAATTATGTTCCTATCTTGAGTAAAAATCCTAGGCTATCTTATATTAGCATCTTTCTCGCAGTTGAGAAAGCATTATAAAGAGGCCTTAAGTGAATTGTTGCATGCCTAGGCACATAGTCATGTGTAGAAATACCTACAAGCTAGAGCTAAAGATGACTTCAATCCTATATCTACATCCATGATTTCTCCCTTTAACTTGGAAGGCTTCCCTACCATCTTCCTTAAAGATATTCTCCCTGTGAACTTGTTCCTAGATGCCTCCTCCTCTTGAACGCCCGATAAGGTTGTGTCATACCAAGAGAACTTGAAAATTTTGGTGAAATATATTGACTTCTCCTTCCCACCTAAACTTGAAGGCTGAGTCACTCTGAGCTACTTAACATTCATATCTATCTTCTCCCTATTATCTATCACTCATTTTCTTCATGTTGTTGCTCAAATAGGTTGACCCTTTACCCTAAACATGCTTTTCTCTCTAACTCCAATGATGCGACCGCCATCAGACCTAGATGCCCTAGGTTTGATTAGTGCCTATCCATCCTAGAATGTTACGCTAAAACCCTTACTTTTGGTTATCGATACTGAGGGAAAACTATATGTAAGTTATAGCACCCATTACACACCTTTCACTTCCATTCTACCTCTTTATTCAAGTTGAAATACCGTTTTTCCAATTTCGTTTACTACATGTTTGATATGAACACCCAACTTCACATCCAATTATAAGTCTCGCTTAATCGAGGTAATGAACTACTATCCTATTCCTTTGTATTTCTTATGGATCCACTATCTAGTAACCATATACTCATTCGTAATGAGTTAGAGAAAACTTAGGAAACAAGTGCAAACTCCATTTCAAACTTCTTGACAAAATCCTCCTTAGCTTCTGCTAATGCGACTACAACTAGATGTGTGGGCTTTTTCCCTTCCTTTCTCTCGAGAAACTATGAAGAATAGTGCCATATATTATCACAATAGAAATAATTTACATTAGTCAACTCCTTCTTATTCTTCTTTGACAATGAGGCTAACTCTTCACTCTTGCTCGAGCTCATTCCTTTTCCTTTTGAAATCAAAGTCACATTCTCATCGTCTACCTACTTGTTGATTTTGGCCTTTGACTGTAACCGAATTTATTCTTATATGTAGTTGATCAGATATGGAGTCAAGTACTACTCCAACCAACGTTTATAGTGTGAGGATATTTTAATTGACTGTGGCTTATACAAGTTTAATTGAGCACATTATTCCATTTATTATAATGCATAAAACACATAAACATAAGTAAATGAACTTAAAATATCAAGAAGCACATGCAAGTAAATAAGAGAGAGACAACCAAGAATGATAACGAAGTTCACCGCTCCATCTATGGGGCTACATCTCCAGATAGATTCAACTGGAATGCAGATCTTCTATATTCCTCCTTTAAAGTAAGCTCTCAAAGCTCTCTTACATTCAAGCTCTATGGATTTTCATTAGTTTTTTCACTATGATTCACATAAGGAATATATGTAGTTTTCCCTCACTCACTCTCCAACACAGAGCATTAAATACAAGATCCAAAATTGTAAGACCTAATTACAAAGAAGGAAAAACAAGATCCCTGAAAGTAGGATCTCCAACTATCTCAGGCTCATAATTGGGAAAAGTCTCCAAAATCACTTAAAGACTCCTTATACATGCCCTTGATTCTCTCAACCTACAATTGAGAAAAATAGAAAACTGGTGTGAGGTGGTTTTGCACATTAAAACCAATTTCCAGTTAGATTAAATTAATAATATATGAGATAAATTTCCTTTCACCAATATTAATCATTTATATCAAAAATGAATAATAATGCATGAGTTTAATAAAATCTCATGAACTGCATAATTAAATGCATCAGCATCTCATGAAAAGCATTAATCATAAATAATGAAAAATGCATGAGACGTTTTCAAGAAATAAAAACTCATTAACCATAATTTCATCCACCTGAATACTTTGTCAGAAATATATAAATAAACGTGGCTTAAATTAAAAATCTCTTTCACGTGCGGAGATCCTTTCGGATCACACCTCCTCACAAGAGAAACTTTTTCCTCAAAAGTATCAGCTTCAATCGATCATCAACTACATGTGAATGTCTCTGGAAAAAACATTCCCACAGGACTCCTTCACCTCTGTACTTCAGAATTGGAATGTAAATGCCGACAACTGGAACCGCTACAATGCAAATGTCTGAAAAGGTGCATTCGCACATGACTCCTCCACCTCTATCCTTTGGCATCCAAATGCAAATGCCCTCATCTACCTAAAGCAAAAATCGGAAGCTGATCTTACCTGTTTACTTCTTTGAAACACTTACCAAAGTTTTCAAACCCATGTAAAAAAAAGAGTGAGCATGGAGGCACATATATCAAGATTATTCGCAATCTGAAATACAATCAATAGAAACCATGGAAAGAGTTTGTTTCAGTTCTTCCCTTGTCTTGTTTAGTCACATCTCCTTTCTCAGGTGCACAGATAACAACGATATTTTTTCCAGGAATTCCATTTCCACCACCAACAACTAACATTGGATGCCATATGTGTGACCACCTAAAGATATTTTATGGGTGTTTTCTGGTAACAACTCAAACAAGTCAATTGATAAAGGTGGAACTGACAACTTGCTTCCAATCCTCTGAACAAACGCTTTAAGAAGCACAAAAAAGACTTGAGAATCTGAATAACTTTCAAATGATGGAAATTTTGGTTTGTGTAGTGGAACACCAATTCCTTGCTTCCATAAATACACACACATGCAATGAAAATGAGATACATCATCAAGGCAATGCAAAGATCACCACATAAGAGAGGAATTAGGACCAACACCAAGCAGCCATTAACAATTACCAACATTATTTTCTTTTGATAGACCATCTGTTGGAATTTAATTCCAACTACAACACAAAACAACTGGATAGAATTCAGATATTTCAGCTTGTTCGAAGCAGCAAAGTCTTCACTGATATTTTGCACATTAAATGCACATTAAATTTAGAATTCAATACCCCCGCAGACTGTCGACTTGTTTCCACTAAGAAAGGCATCACCGCCTTCTGTAATTAATACACAGATAAGAGTTAGTAGATATTTTGGTTAGTTTATTATTTAACCTCAGATATTTTTCCTATAAATATAAAGAACAACAGTTCGATTTGCAAGAAAGAAAAGAACAACAATTCTGTTTTTAGTTTAGAAAATAACAAAGAGTCTCTTTTGCAATACATCACAGCAGTGCTAAAATGTAATTTATGTCTTTTTTTTGAGAAAGAATGTGCAGCAGCACGAGCTGACATGAATGAAGCTTTATGCACAGTAGTGCTAAGACAAAGTTGTTGAAACACAGTGCTGAGACAGAGTGCTAAAACAGCAGTGTTGAGACTGCAATACTGAGGCAGAGTATTTTTTGCTTATTTGTAACTGCACAGCAGTGTTGAACACCTGCAACTTTCTGAGATAAATAAAGTTGGTTTATTGTATCAGTTGTTTTACTATATTAGCTGTTTTACTAAATACAAGTTAAGTTTCAGTTACTGTTTCACCAGTTTAAGTGTTGCTGAGTATTGTTCTGTTTTTTTAGTTTTACTTTAAATTATCGAGAATTTCTTGTTGTTGCAACACCAAATCTCTGTTGCTGCAACAACAACTCTCTGTTGCTGCAACACCAAATCCTGTTGCTGCAACACCGTTTCCAATAAGCAGTTTTCTGTTTTTTCTGTGTTAACAAAAACAGAATGTTATTCTGCGTTGCTGCAACACCAAATCCTATTGCTGCAACACCATTTCCAGAAAACAAAATTTTCATTTTTCTGTGCAGAAACAGAGTAAAAACAGAGCATTTTTTTCGTTGTCTGTTTGTTATGGAATTTAGTCAAAAATTCCAACATGATATCAGAGCTAGTCTAGGCACTCAGTGAGTCAAAAACAGAGTTTGTTTCTTCACTGTAGGAGCTGTAAGAAGTTTATTGAGCAGATTTTTTCCAGCAGAGAAAAGTTTTTTCTTGTTTTTAAATATATAGTAAGTGTCTCTTCTTTACCTATATAGAGTTAAGATGGCAGATGCTAGAACAGGTTTGACAAATTCCCAACTGCCACAGTTTAATGGGAAAAATCACAGTTATTGGTCCATAACAATGAAAGCATTGTTTGCTTCTCAAGGAATATAGGAGTTGGTTGAAACTGGCTATGCTGAACCTGCAGATGCAACAGCATTGGCTGCTTTGACAGTAGCAGAAAGAGACCAGTTGAAGAGCGATAGGAAAAAGGATGCCAAAGACCTCTTTTTCCTCTTCTAATCAGTACATGAAAGTATCTTTCCACGGATTGTAGCAGCAAAAAAAATATAAAGAGGCATGGGATATTCTCAAAACTGCCTATCAAGGCATGAAGAAGGTGAAGACTGCAAAGTTGCAGATGTTGAGGAGGGATTTTGAAACCCTCAGCATGAAGGAATCTGATAAAATAGATTCATTATTCACTCAGGTTATTGGCTTAATAACCCAGATATGATCTCATGGTGAAATTCTTGAAGAAAGAAGAATTGTAGAGAAGATCTTGAGATGTTTACCCTCAAGATTTGAAGCTGTTGTGGTAGCAATAGAAGAAACAAAAGATCTCTCACAGTTCACGGTAGATGAACTGAGTGCTTCTCTTATGTCTCATGAACATAGACTGAGTAGAGGAACAGATTCCTCTTTTGAGCAAGCATTCAAGACTCAGATGTCTTTTAGCCAAAGAAAAGGTCGAGGCAGAGCAAATCACAGAGGTCGTGGAAGAAGCCAAAATAGAGGCAGATATTATCCTACAAGCACAAGCGGAAGGAGCTTCAATCAGAACCAAGATGAGGGTTCAAGCAAACAACAAGCTCATGGACAAAGGTATGACAAATCCCAAGTCCAATATCATTATTGTAAGAAATATGGGTACTATGCCAATGAATGTAGCAAAAAACAAAATGACATGAATAGTAGGCAGAATGTTAATTTTGCAAATGAAGAAAATAAGAATCCAAAGAATGTGCTGTTAACATGTAACATTGCACAAGACAAACAAGAAGATTTTTGGTTCTTAGACTCAGGTTGTAGTAATCAAATGACTGGCAATATTGAAATGTTTGCCAATCTGGATGAAGATGTGAAATCTGAGGTAACAACAGGGACTGATAGTAAGATGTCTGTCAAGGGTAAGGGCAGAGTCAGTATCTGAGCAAGAAATGGAGAACAGATGATTGTGCCAGAGGTATACTATGTACCTGGTCTGAAATGTAATATTTTGAGCATTGGACAACTCATTGACAAAGGTTACAACGTGTTCTTCAAAGATGATATGTGTACAATCAAAGATATACCTCCAAGTAAGAAGATCATTGCACAGGTGCAGATGACCAGCAATAGAATGTTTCCTCTCAAACTCAGGGAAAATTTGAACGAAGGAAGAACTATTGCGGCTGTAACACAAGAAGTCTTTCAAGAACAAGTGAAAGATGAGAATTGGTTGTGGCACTTGAGATTTGGACATCTCAATTTCGGAGGCCTGAATCTGTTGCACAGAAAGGGAATGGTAAAAGGATTGTCGTTGATTAAAAAACCAGACAGCCTTTGTGAAGGCTACATCTTGGGCAAGCAACACAAAGAAAGCTTTCAAACAGGAAAGAGTATAAGGGCAAAAGCACCCTTGAAAATTGTTCACTCTGATGTGTGTGGACCGATGCAAATGCCATCATTTTCCGGAAATAGATATGTTTTAACTTTCATTGATGATTACACCAGAAAGACATGGGTGTATATGCTGAAACAGAAGAGTGAAGTGTTTGAGAAATTCCGCCACTTCAAAACTCTTGTTGAGAAAAAGTGTGGGCATTACATCAAAGTGCTCAGAACAGATAGAGGAGGAGAATACATCTCCCAAGACTTTCTGCATTTTTGTAGAGAGAATGGCATACAAAAGCAGTTTACCGTAAGGTATACACCTCAGCAAAACGGTGTTGCCAAAAGAAAGAATAGGACCATTCTTGACATGGTTAGAAGTATGTTGAAGGAAAAACACTTGCCTCATGAGTATTGGGCAAAAGTTGTCACTTGCGCAGTTCACATCTTGAATAGATGCCCAACTGAAGCTGTCATGAACAAAATACCAGAAGAAGCATGGAGTGGTCAAAAGAAACCTGTCACTCACATGAGAGTATTCGGTTGTGTAGCTTATGCACATGTACCGGATCAGCTAAGGAAAAGGCTTGATAGTAAGGGGGAGAAGTGTGTGTTTTTTGGCTATTGTGATGAGTCAAAAGCATACAAACTCTTTAATACATCCACTAAGAAATTGATAGTAAGCAGGGATGTGAAGTTCATTGAAGATGAAGCTTGGGATGAAAGCTTAGAAAAAGCAGTGAATGTGAAGACAATTGTGTCTCATGAAGAAGAACAGGAAGGGACAACAACAAATAATCCTTCCTTGGTGGTTCCTCCTCCACCACCAAAAATTCAACAAACCACACCACAAGTTGGAATTCGAACAATCTTAAGAAGTCAAGGAAGTGCTTCTTCAAGCACACCACAGGGATCAGAAATACCCTCAAGTTCGGATGGCACTCCAAGCACACCAAGAAGACCAAGATTCAGAAATCTGAATGAGAATTATGAACAAGGAGAGGTAAGTACCAATACCATTCTGAATTCATTATTCACTTTATATTGTCATGATGATGACCCAGTTCATTTTGAAGATGCAGTAAATGAAGATAAATGGATTGAAGTAATGAATGAAGAAATTGGTGCAATTGAAAAGAGTAAAACATGGGAGTTAGTGGACCTCCCTGAAGGCAAAGATGCCATTGGAGTTAAGTGGTTCTATAAGACCAAGAGCAATGCTAAAGGCAAGATTGGCAGGCACAAAACAAGACTTGTTGTGAAAGGCTACAAGCAGCAACAAGGCAGAGACTATGATGAAACCTTTGCACTAGTAGCAAGGATGGAAACAATCGGAACAGTGTTGTCTATTGCAGCACAACACAAATGGAAGTTTTATCAGATGGATGTTAAATCTGCATTCCTGAATGGAGTGTTCAAAGAAGAGGTTTATATTGAACAACCTCCAGGTTATGAAGTTAATGGCCAAGAGCATAAAGTTTGCAAACTAAAGAAGGCTCTTTATGGGTTGAAGCAAGCTCCAAGAGCATGGTACAGTAGAATAGATGCTTATCTAATTGAGAATGGGTTTGATAAGTGTGATGATGAACCCACACTCTACATAAAGGAGAATGACGGTAAGATTATTATTGTTGTTTTATATGTAGATGATTTTATTTTTACTAGCAATGATGCTTCTCTCATTGTTGATTTTAAAGCAGTCATGAAAAGTGAATTTGAAATGACTGACTTGGGCTTCTTAAGATATTTTCTTGGAATTGAAGTAAACCAA